>OZ026842.1:10177543-10367915 GCA_964023205.1 Lutraria lutraria
GTGGGACTTTTTTAACATTGTGATAAACTGCTGACAGTCATTATGTTAATTATTCTACAAGATTTAATCAAGGTTGGGCCATTTCTTTTTGAATCTAATGTAATTAAGATTTTTTCACAGTGGTTTAACATCACACCAACTGCAAGGGTTATTTGGCAATATATCCAGCTTTAATAATAGAGAAACAACTTCAGAACCCTGAGGCACATAATTGGGTAAGATCCATTGACTTCATGTAATTAGCTGCTAACTGGACAGCTTCCTCATACATATCTGAAATTTGGTCCAAGCTGGGATCCATAAATTCTCTGAAGTGAGGGGCTACTCACTAGATTACCATTGTCAGAGACCATAAAAATAACACAGCTTATAGACACAAAAGTAACAATGAATTAGTAAAACTTGTAAAAATGTTTCATATTTGACAGATTTAATGTTAGTTTTGATGTGTGTGTTGTTTTACATGCAATTTATGTAAAATACAAGTGCCGATACGACCGATAGAAATTCTCTCGATACAATACATACTCCTTATACTGAGCGTACCGTACTATACAATATATATACCAAAATACCAGTATACTGCAACAGCCTTTTTTATCAAATAATTACAGAAGTATTATCTGTCTTACATAAAGGTGTCATACATAGCAATACAAATAAGTTTGTAGTCAAATAAAAGTTTTGACAAATAAGCCAGTTTCAATGATTGAAGTTGTACACTGCTATCAAAACATATGGAAAATAATTAATCTTAATTCATATTGCTAATTAAGGTACTAACTAAGTACATTAAATTATACTGGTATGTAACTTTATTTTAAATGTACATGTAATGCATGTAGGTTTAACTGCACTGGAAAAATAGATCAAACAAAATTGCATGTTGAATCGAACATACATTATAATGCATCACATTACCTCAATTAAACTAAATCTTCATTTTACAACCAATTTCAGCCATAGAATCCGCTCAAATGTTAACAAATTGAAGTGTCCTTCACTCTTTTAATACAGTTATAAAACATGATCAGTTTTAAGTTTTTACAACTTGATAAAAAGTTTATAAACATGATGATTAAAGATGTCTGGTAGAATATTTCGTGATCTTAGTTGTTTTAGAATGATGATTATCTGAGATTAAGGGCTAAACTAAGGATCTTTTGATCAATTCTATATATAACATCGTAGAAAACTAGTTCATGTAGGCATCTGTTAACTATGACGTCAGTCAACATATTAAATGCTTATTGTTCTCAATGCAAATAAATTAAGTAGATTAGACGAGAGATTACTTTAGGTATTTACTAATTCAATGGTAAAAGAACATCACGCCTGATAGTATTTCAGGGCTGATGCAAATATTTTTAAGGGCGTATTTTGATAAGATAATCTATAATGCATTAAGGCTGACCTTAAATGTTACAAAGTTATATTTTATAACCTATACTAGTAATGGATGGTTAAATTTTGTTTCTATTACAAGACATAATTACAAATGGTATAAATTGCTTGGATACATATATTTTAGTTAACAACAATTACATCAGAAAGATTTCTGGGCTCAGCAAATAAACTATGCTGACGTCAATAATAATTCATTTCAGACAAAAGTGTATGAATAAAATAATAATATATTTATAAACTTTATAAACTATGATAAGCTTTACATAACATTAATTATACTAAAATCATATTGCTCCATGCTCAAGCTCTGGACAGATGTTTACAAAATCAAAATAATGCCTTCACTTAACAAAAACATGCATTATCACTAAGTTGGTATACTATACTGTCATACTTATATATACAACAAGGTCAAAGTAATTTAAAAAAACACACACAATAAGTCGACCACATATAAGCCAATTTGAAATTCAAGTTTAGAAGTAGATTTTAAGAACATACATCAAGCTTACTTATTAAATGTAGTATTTGTTATTCTTATTTGTCCTTCATAATATATAATGACTGAAATTAAACAAAAACCTTTCAAAGTTCATTTACAAGTCTATCATTACTGACAGGGTCTTTCAAATTAAGGGTTCCAGTGACAGATAAACTTTGTTTAGCTCTAGTCAAAAACCAAGAGCACAGACAAACGCAACAGACTCCCCTGTTGTAAATACATGTATTGCAATAATCAAGGCCGCAGGGAGGGCTTAAGGAGGGATGGGCTTTGACCCCCCCCCCTAATTTTAATATATACCCCCCAGCGCAAATTTGAAATTGATTCAATAATACAGTCTTGAATAATGCTCAATATATTTTAATGGTAGATCTAAATGTAATAAGTTCTTATTTTACTAACCTTTGTTTATGGAAAGTTAGATATGACACTAAATGATTACAAATCTTGCCCACAGAAAACAATATATCATCAAAGTATAGAGCTGGTTTATTGAGAAACCTGAAATTATAAAACAATAAAATATTAGAACCCATTCTATTCAAAACATCAAAATAAGTTTTCAACAATAGGGGTAAATTAACACTGCCAAGCACTGGACAACTTTTTCAGAGGGAATTATATCTTCGAGTTGAAGACAAAATTAATATATACCCCCCCCCCCCCACCCACCAATAAATAAAAAAATACCAATGCCTTCCTCGTCAGTTTGCAAATTCTTAAGCCTCATCTTTTTTGTCATCTCGAATGGTGCTGAGCATTACAATATCAAAATGAAAAGATATATCAAATAACAGACTGGCAATAAATGTGAATAAGTAACGGCCAGAAAAAAACGTAAGCACAACATGAATTTCTTTGTCGCTTGAACCATCAGTAGGGTGTGCACTAGTTAATTCATATTTATGACGAAACTTCAGTTTACATCAGATAGAATTAAGCATCTTATACCGACAGGGACCATTATATACACGTGTTTATATTGGTCCCAGATACCGATAACCAACGTTGTATAAACATACCACATGTTCTCTTTAAGCCAAACCGCGCCTTTTCCATCTCCAATCTCAATAGCTAAGGCTTGTAGACGACTGCTCAAATATTCCAAGCGTCTCTGGCACGTATGTAGTTCCTCTTTCCGGCATCTCGTGCCACCACTGGTGGCCATTTTGTTTACCAAGTACGGAAGGTAAACAAGAAATGGTCAATTTAATGTATGTTCTTAGTTTAAAACGAAGAACGTTGTAGATTCTTTAATGACGTATTCTGAAACAAAAAGAAGAGTCATTGTTGAGCCTGTAACATCGTTCGATTGTAAGTTTTAACACATGATAGCTGAATATTTCATTGTCCATAAGAAGCAACTCCAGATTCGGGGTGCTAATACCTAGACTTTGTCTGACAACGAAGGGATCAGTTCAGCCCATTTTAATTACATTGTACCACGAAAGCCGAAATTATTTGGAGGGGTACGTCCCTTGCTAATATAGGTGGTTGGACCCCTCGTCTTGGCCATAAAGTTTGCGTAGGATGGACCAAGGATTGCCATATAAAACAAGGTTTGACAATACAGCTGAGTGAGGCATTACCAACTGAGGTTAACATAACAAATTGTATAGACTTTGATGTTTGCCTGAGCATGAATGTTCTACCTAATTGCGTCGTATCTGTTGACAACTCCACGAGATAACTCCAAATAATTTAATCACAGTATTCATGACGATGTACAAAACATTATGTTTAGGTCTCAAAGTACAACACTTTCAAAGCCTTGTGGTGTGAATATGGCCGTCCAATTTATTTAGATTGGTCTAGTAATACACAATAATTATCTACTTCTTTCTACTATAGCTTACAAATGATTACCGTTAACCTCGAAATTTAAGCTTTAATTTTGTGTTTTAGTACTGCCATTGAATGTAAATCTAGGGCGAAGTCCGCATCAAGAAAAAAGCCTAAGTACGTTTGTAAACGTAACCACCAACAACAGTGAACACCATATGACAGGCATTGGTCACATATACAATCGAACATGGTCCAATTACACTACCATAATAGTATTAGCATATGACGATAGATACATTCATCAAACAAATGACTACATTAGTATAAAAAAAAGTTTTGATATAATAGATAAAACGACATTTTCTAAAAACTCGAAACAATAACAAACGTTTGGACCAAGAAAGCGGGGCCTTAATACTTTCAAGACCAGATAAAGAAAACAGTATTGGAAACCGGTCCAATATAGGTGATCAGTGTCATGTAATACCATCTATATTGTTATGTTGAGGTGTAATCTTTAATGATAGTTTCAGGAAAAATTGGTCTACAGCACGTTCTCTTTTTGGATAAATTCAATGAACTTTTTATGTATACGTAACAGACACGCAAGAACGCCCATGCAATAATTACTTCCCTTGGCTTGACGTAAACAACATTGTCCACAAAGGAAACAGAAATGCTCACACCCTCCAAATACCTAAACAACATTGTCAACAAAGTAACCAGAGCAGCTCACATGCCCTCAATACAAAAACCGCATTGTCCACAAAGCAAATAGAAAGGCTCACATGCCCTCAATACATAAACAACACTGCATGTCCACAAAGCAAACAGAAAGGCTCACATCCCATCAATACATAAACAACACTGTCCACGGAGCGAATAGAACGGCTCACACCCTTCTGATACATAAACAACACAATATAAACGCTTGCTTTGTAACAGTAGATGTTTGAAATGATTGTATCACTTTCTTTCATCCATCTAATTAAATAGAAATCTGCTTTTAGTACGTACCAAGTGACCAGCAATATATAAACAGTCAGACCAGCTTTTAAATGTTGATCTGTTTACGCTAAGCTTTTGTCAAATCATAATCCCTTACTATATATGACTCATGGTTTTATAAGTATGATAAATGTATTTATATATGGTGATTTAATACCCTTGCGAGATTGTCATAATAAATTTAAGCTACCATATAATTATTATGTCTGTATTTTAACAGTAGAACATAATTTATATAAAGAGGGTCATGTGGAGTGAATTAAGAACTGATATTTAGTCGTTCGTTGCATTCGATCCAACGTAAGCAAATAAAACAATGTCATACCATTTAGGCTTAAAACAATAGTTTACTTCTGGTCGCCCGCCCTGTCATATTCTCCCACGACCCTGGACTTTTTATTAGGCACAAAGAACGGTACCACCACTTTTGCTATTTTTGTTTGTTTGTTTGATCGAGTTTTACGCCCCTTTTCAACAGTCAGAGACAGCTAGTTCACCTAACCATCGTTCCTTGGAAGAACCACTACTAGATTCCCATCATCCGTAAGCAACTGCCTACTTTCTCACATTATAAAGAGATATGCATGGTCGGTAACTGGGTTCGTATCCACGAACCTCCATCAGTGAGAAGTTACAGAAATTTGAAGTCAGCAACCTTAACCACTCGTCCACGGAGGTCGGTCTTCGCACTTTTTACCTTTATATAGGATTTCAAGAGTCAACAAAACAAACGACTAACCTATCTCATTGTTAATGAACAAGAAACAATTCGTTTTAACTGTATTATTTTGTGTGTGTGTTTTTCTTGTATCCTAGCTGTAATTAAAGTAGGAAGACTTGGAACTTGTCCACAAACGAACATGAAGATAATTACATGTATACATAGACATTAAACCGAAAATATAGGTCAGAACTATCGAAACACGGTTTTTAGAATAGTAAGATTAAATAATTTAGATAGACAGACAGACAGACGGACGGACGTAGAGATATACATGTACATTGTGAAAATATTTATTTTGGGGGCTATTTGTTCTGGCTATCGAAGAATTATAGGAAACATTACATGAACGGACCAACAGGCAGACATTAAATAAATCTGTAATATGATATTTTACATTTCTTGTATTTTCATTTATGGAATCACGCAATCTAAAACCAGGTCATATACGTATTAATAAAGTTTGTTTCACGTTATAAAATAAGAATATATAGTTACTCAGATATCAACTTGAAATTTACCGTCCCCCAGGGCGTTTTATGACACTACTAAATATATCAACTATATTTATGTTCGTATTATTTATAGAAAAGAATCCGAAAATATAAATTCTGACTAAACATTGAGTAACACCGACTTGTATAAACTTAGATATCTGCCTTGTGTCTGTATATAATGCTAAACCTATCAAATAATGTTGTTCATCGTAAAAGAAGTTAACATCGTCATTGCTAATGTATGCAGTAATTAGAAAACATGAATAAGGCCATTGTATCAAAAATACATCTTCCACAAAGTAATAATTTTGAACAAAATTTTAAGATACGCTAGATCTAATAACTACTTAGACACCAACCTGATACAGATAAGTCAGCTGATCCATCTAGAACTTCTTTAATTATGAATGACTTGTTTTATGTAAGACATTTTTATAAGGCATGAAAAACTAACCCTGATATTACAAGATAACAGACTGGCCTTTGATCTAATTGCTGCATTTTGAAACAGGATGTGTCAAAGTAGACAAATTGTGGTACTTGTATGCTTTTTTATAAAGGTCAAATATCTATCTCACTCATCAAATCCTCTTATTGTGACGTACACCAGATTAGATCAAATAAGTCGAATTGATTTATTGATGGTTTCTGATTTGCAAGCATAATTCCCTGACATAGTCTGATCAGATATTACGCGTATAACAATTGTCCATGTTTAGTATCAATCGCATTTGATCAACTTTAATTCAGTATTTAGTGTTCATGTACAGTGGGTACCTGATCAACATTCACATTTACCCTTTAAACAAACAAATAATCGATCATGACAAGATGTGTTTTTAAAACACAATGCCCCATCAGGTTAACCTTGACCTTTGACCTACTGACCTGAAAAATACACAGGTCCTGTAGAGGATAAAAATACAATCATTACAGGAGCCAAAAAGCTACTTGACTTCCGCTTCAGTGATCAGGGGTAATTTCTCAGTCATGATCCTGTTAAAATTGAACGAATAGCTTTACTTTAAAACATTAACAAGAAATAGAAAACTTGCAATAATTTAACCACGCATTCAGTTATCAAATACGACCGATTTATGATTTATGTCTCTCCACAACAATTTGGTATATTTCGTCATGTTGAACAAATCCAGCCCTGAACATGCCTGTATCAAATGACTTATGATTTCATTCGAATATCACATTACTTAAAATTTAATAATAAGGTTTATTTTTAGTAATGTCATATACATCTGGATTGAATTCAAATGTAAATCAGATCAAAACTGGTATTTGGCAGTCAGAGTTGTACGTATAAGTCCTTTTATATCATATGTTTTCAAATTCGCACACGGGGGATATCTGAACATTTACAACCAATTAATTAAACATTTACTGCATGAATGGCAAGCTAACCAGACTGGAATAATGTCGGAACTTTTTTGTATTTTATGTTTTTATTAAACTGGTTCCCGTTCCATGTTGCAGCTAGAGCACCAAAGGTACAGACAGAGTCGACGGAAACCAGTTTATGTTTATATCGGTGGTGTTTGTGTTTTATTAAGACATTCTACATATATCATGCGAACCATGAGACAAATTACAATTATAAAATAAGATGTTTTTAAAACACAATGCCCTCTCCGGTTGACTTTGACCTACTGACCTTAAAATACACAGGTCCTGTAGAGGTTGTCATGAGGAACCAACATATGAAGTTTGATGATAGTAGATGGAAGCGTTTTGATTATATATGCAATGTTAAAGTTCGGTACAGACGGATGGACGGAACAAAACAAATACCAAATTTATACCTGCTATCGATGTATCTATGTTGATTTAGATTATCATAACAATGAGTAGCTGCTTAAAACCAAACGCTCTATGGATTGCTTCCGAGATTTTTACACGTTTATAGACGTTATTTGTCAATTAAACTCACCAAACAACGCAAATATGGCAAAAGAAAAATCTTCATTTTGTTCGCTACTTGGGACGTTTAACTTCTATCAGAATGGCAAAATATAACATCAGACAAATGGGTTTTAGAAATAATAGAAAATGGTCACAAACTGGAATTCAATTAAATTCCAAATTTCAAGGACATGAATTTAGTCGACGTGTCAAATCTTGAAGAACAAAATAACATCGCTAATGACAATGCTAAAGTGCATAATAAGTGCACAGTAGAGATCGGTCCTAGTGGATCAAGGATTAGAGATGGTGTACTTACTGTACAGTGCTTGGTGAGGGTGGTGATCGAAATACAACATCATGTTTCTTACATGAATAGTTGCTGAGGTGCAAATTTCGTCAGAAAAAGGTATGCTAAATTTATGTACAAAAATTAATCACCGAATGTAAATTGATATATCAGCAGATTTGGTCTTGAGCCTAATTCCGTGCCATTGGAGACCGCTACACACTCATGGATTTACCCGTAATTTCCCCCTAAATGAGGATTGATAGATAAGTCTGTAATAAACTACAAGAAGCACTTGAAACCATCAAACAGAGAACAAACAAACAGCCGATAGATCAACAAAGTAAACAATCTGCAAACGTTTTAGATCAGGAAATTCGTGATTTATAGACCGCAAAATACGCACGTGGTACATGAAGATAATCATCTTAATACCGAAATACATTGCACGTGCTTGTATTTACATGTATGGTGACAAATTGTTATGTTTAGACGAGCTTCACAACGACTGGAATATGTGAACTGATCAATTCCTGCACAGATATCGATTGGCGGTACAAGGGGAGTACGTCCAAATCTTGGACGTGAAGCTAAACTAGGTGTTCATATAGTGTGAATTAATATTTCAACCTAATACAAGATATATGAAAAGCAATCACGCTATATCTGCTTGTTTTTATTCCAATATGTCCTACGTTTTATATTTGTCATCTCGAATGACTTGCAAATAGAGCAGATCAACAGATTATGCTTCATAATCAATAGAAGGGACTTTTTAACAGTCGTGATATACTGCTGACAGTCATTGCATTATTCCACAAGATTTAATCCAAGGTCACTAGCTATTTCTATTTCGGTCTAAATGAATTCCTTTTTCACTCGGGTGTCACGTTGCACCAACTTCTCTAACCTTCATCGATAAAACCCTGGTATACACTTTGGTAGGACTAACAAACTCTCGCAAACAAGCTGAACAAAATTGTTGTGATGGATTGTTTTTATACGACTATACCCCCAGCAGAGCTATTAAAAAATGTCTTCTCTTACATTTGTAAGTAGACACTTTTCAATAACTTGACTTCCACGTGGACATAATCAATTATCGTCGTATAAGTCACTGATAACATGATATACTCAAATTATCTTCACACAGGCGTTAAGAAGACGATTGGCCAAGACAAGCAACCATTTTTCTACAACTGTTTGTCTATGCGAACCGTATAAGAAGCCACTTTTGAAGAAAAACTTGTACTATATCTATTACTTAATTGCAAAAGACTTTCACGTGGAAAATGTAGAACAAGTTGATATTTCAGATCTCGATACATGTATTTGTACAATGTATACAGTCCTTCGGTTGTGGTGAAACAAATAGATAATCGCGTAACTGATTCCATAAGTTACACATAATGTGAACAATCACTAGGCTAAAACAAGAGATGTTGAAAATAAAGAAACAAACAAAATTGTAAAGAAGATAAGTAATGATCATGTGTCACGACTATTGTGAAGCAGTATGGTATGGTATATAGTACTTGTATTTATTAATCGGCTGTAATATTAATAGCTCGATTAGCTCAGTTGGCACCTCACTTGCGAGCAGGAGATCACTGCGGGGTTCGAGCCCCGCATCGGACACATTATTTTCCTTCTCCCATTACAGTTCGTAAATGTGCCTGCTTCTGAAGTATCCAGCTGATGACAAACAAGAACATCCTGATTGATATGTCAATTTTGTTTTAAAAACAACGTGTGAATGTTCGTGGTATATTCAAGGCGTACATACAAGAAGAAAGCTCTCAGCGATTGCAGTTTGCACAATATTTATCATACTGATTTCATTTTGATACACAAACAATGGCGTAACTTCAACTTCTACTAAGCGTATTTAAAGACACATTCCTACATATTTTGTGTTTAACAAAGCTAAAACAGTTTAATCCATCTTAAATGACGGAACAAATCAATGATTTTTTAATAAAATATTTGCCTCGAAAATGCTCCATTTTAGACGAAAAAGAATTCTTATCATCTCCATTGTAAACCCAAGTATCAATGAAATGATAGATCAAAGAACTGAAAGTACTCGAGGAAACTGAACTAATATGGACTTGCACCGCAATATTGAACGGGAACTAGTTCTTTAACCAATTGCATTACGGATGTAGATAAAAGTAGTACTTATAGGTCCGCATTAGAATGCATGCGCGCCGAGCCAGTAACGGATATGGACAGTTTCCAACAAGGCCACTGGTTCTAATATGCTTCTAAATAACTTTGAAACTTTTATTGTACAGTCCAACTGATCGACTCGGTGCCACATATTTGAAAATGTTTATTTTCTACAGGCAGCCACGTGGTAAAATAATCTGATTCATGGGGGTTATTTGTTTAATATAGGACCTTGTAAATAATGATATAAAGAGTAAGTAAATAAGGTAGGTTATCATTTCAAACCACCTCGAAAATGTGGAGTGTTGATATTGTCTACTTAAGCGTGCTTGAATCAGGTATAGAAAAGTATACATATTTATACATCAAACTGTAGACAACAATACATACTAGTATATCAATTCGATTTGGATCCTGATACAATTTGATGAAAAATGAAATAAACAGACATGTTCACGTGCGTGCGTAGATCGTGCGCTATCATGGCTATGCGGACCTACACTATATCTGTTAGAATAGGGAAATTAAGAATTAGCAGGATAGAAATACAAACAATGCTATTTGGTCCAAGATCATAAATATATGGTATAATATACTCGTATGTATCAGATACAGTATAGGTAAGCTAAGTCACCTACAGAAAGTGTTATAAGTAGAAATATAATTATTCCTAAGAGTTTGATCCACATTCTAGTAAAACGATCGTGAGATGAATAATCCAAAGCATAGCGCGCTATAAGATTTTCTACAAATTATTACAATTATAATGTATTTGTATAATCGAGAATCTACAGCCATGCTATGTCAATATCGTTAATAGAATACTGATACGACAAGTAACAAAATCTTATAATCCTGAAAATTGTAGAGCTTAATTTCATTCCTATATATTGAAACAGAGAGCAAATGTGCAATATATTTAGACAGTAGCATATTTAGCCACTAATTTAGTTACCAACGTAATTTTAACAGATCTTGGGGGATAATATTCTTATCTAAAAGTAAATAAAACTCTTTGGTATGAAAACTACAACATGTATGAAGCAAGAAGCGCATTTTTACGTCTAAATATTTAGGAAAAGTGCTTGGTACGCGAGCAACATAAACAGTATCTCAATCATTCGGAAAAATACAACAGTTTTACGCGCATTCTAACAAGTACACTGTATACTAAATATGCGCTAATTTTCATAGATTAGAAATTCATAAAAAGAAATACTATTTTCTTGGTTTTATTTACCTTCGTCTATTTTATTCCAATTTTGTTTATGTAAAATCCGTGTATTTAGTTATGTTACACACAAATTATCATTGTATTGAATGATACTGTAAGACTCTAGTATTTCATTCAATGCAAACCAATAGGTTCGATAACGAACAGGTTTAGATATATAAGACATAACGCTTCAAATACGGACTGTATACAATAAAGCGATACACCTTAACCGATCGATTAGACAAAGTATAATTTATGTATACACGTCTTTTATAAATACTATTAACGTATTCAGTTACAAAAACATTTCTTAATTAATGAAATATGTTTTTGACAACTTTTAAAGTATATGATGTATCAATAAATTACATGTGGTAATATTCACTAAGTATGAAAAAAGTGAAATGGCAGTATATTGTCTAGACCTGCGTCATTCGTCGTTCAAGTGACAAAATTGCTTACCTGTTCCAAGTTCACTATTTGTGTTATTGGACTGCATATGCAACGTTTACCTTTTGTCTAAAAGACTGGTCACTTCACTTAAAATTCACCTTTGAGTTGATTTTTGTCCGATTAAGCTTTACTTAGAAATTAGTTTTAATAAATTAAAAACAGGCAACGTTAGACATTGCAATATAAAAAAGAAGAAACGTACGGTTCCTGTTACAGGAGAGACAATGTTCAACAAATTGTACTAACGAAACAGTTGCGTCATCTAAGATACTGGTAATCCAACCAGACTCAGATGTACAATGATAATATTGGCGCGAGCGAACACTCGAGAAAACTGAATTAAAGTTAGTTCAAGATAACAGTTAGTTCAATTCAACCCGAGATAATCATGTTCGTATATATAACTAAGAACAAAAATTTCGAGACTTCATTTACTCTTTCATGTAAGACGATTGCTTGTAATAATTAACTTTCACAGTTGCATTAAAAGCATGCGCAAAGTTTCATGTGTCATGTTGGGAGAGTTTAGTCTTTTAGTTTAAGGTGAGTTATATAAAGTCAAAAACAATATTTAATACAAATGTTTTATAAATATATAACAGAAAGGTGTAGATATTGAAATGCGGTCATAATGTGCCGTAGTATTGAATCGACCCGTAGTTATTTTAACACATCGATATTTTACGAAACTCGTTGTATTGTAATATGGATTTAGAGCGACCTCAGTGTATTTTAATAGCTGATAAAAAAGCTTCAAAATATTCCTATAAAGGTTTAAATCTGTGTATTGTAGCATACATAAATTCGTACAGACATGTCACCACATTGCAAATAGATAAATGATTGTTATTTAGCTGTTAATCAATTCAATAAATCAACGTAATTTGGATTTCATAGGAAAAAGCTGGAATGATAAATGGGATTGAAATTTCAATTGATGATAATCATTTTGTTAAGTTATTATAAGACTACAGCAAGTTAAGGCAATTTGATCTTAATCTGCTCGTGCCTATTATTACAAAAATAAAGTCTGCAGAGAAATAGAATTATCCAATCATTGATTTGTAGATACGGGCATTTTACCATGATTGTTTGAAATTTACAAAGTAGCAATAAATGGAAGGATAATATTTAAACAATCTAACTGCATGGTGTAATAATGGAAGTAAATGTAAACGAAAATTAATCAATGAATATTATTGGTTTAGTACATAGTAGGGAGGCTAATTGGTCTGATACATGTAATTGCTTAAAGCACTTGGCTTTTCTTTCACCAGGGTTTAATATCACGCCAACAGCCTGGGTTACTTGCATAGTGACTTTTCCAGTTTTAACTGTGCAGAGACCCAGGCATACACCTGTATAACAACCGAACTTCTATTAACTAGCTGCGATAGCTTCCTCAAACTGGAATTTGTCTGGTACCAGACTGGTACTAAATCTTATGTCTGTAAGATATGATGGCTTCTTCTTTTCATAGATAAAAAAAGACTGTCAGAGTGTTTTTTAAAGAGAGAATCAATATGAAACCAGCTTAAGTAAATATGCTTTAACACTATACGAGAAGTAGTATATTCTTAAATAAAATATGTTTCTTTCCCACATAATGATGAAAAAGATAAATATAACATTGTTCTGTGACATATTTCATTCATTGTTAGGTTAGTATTCTTTATTTACTATGTAAAGAGCTGATTTTCACATCTAAACATGAGTCATAACCTACAGATATACCAAGTAAGAATCAGCCATCAATATGCAAAAATCCCCACGCACCAACACAAACTGTGTGGTCATCAAATACCAGGTAATTACTGGGTTGTCATTCATTGACAGAATACTAGAACAAATGTATGCGAGCTTTGTTTTAGAAAATTATCTGAATCAGCACAGGACATCTTAAATCCTTAGATTTAAAACAACAAAGAATGATAGTATGGAGTTGGATTCCTGTATGTTAAATCAGAGACATATAATACAATTGTAGTATACGTCTCTGGTTAAATCAATGAATTAACTGATTTCTGTACATAAATTGTCATAAAAAGAATGGATCCAGGAAATCATGTTAAAAGAATGTATAATATGTTCTCGTTGTTATAAAAAAATATTTTGTACTAAATGATGATACATGTGCATACAAATTTGTCTAAGGAAACATCTTATGTTGTATTTGATGTATTGATGAGGGTAGTTTCTTCACCTTTTGTCTTTGGTTTTCAGTGACAAAGTACATGCAGATTATAGTTTGCCAGAGATTCAAGGGAGATAATAACTTGAATAATGTAGATATAAAATACACTGAGTTCACATCACCTGTTCATAAGCGTAAATGGATATAGAATGTTTAATCTTACATTGTGTTGCTTTTTTAACCAACTATTAAATTTGACATGCACATTATATTAAAATTAACAGTTGGTTTGCAAACCATGAACATATATTTGATAACAATTCAAAACAATAAGTAAGAACAAGATTTAAGTAGTCTATCAAATCTATCTTATTCCACTATTTTTTGGTTCGTCCCAATCAAAGAAAAACATTACACATTTATTTGAAGACATAAAACTGCTATACTTTACAAAATTTATTCATGATTTAAGTCATAACAAATGTTAACATGAGTTATTGTAATATTCTATTTTCAAAAGAAAAATTCAATATCATTCACAATACAATGTAAATCATGCAATTTATCCAACAACATACAATGATGAGTAAGACCACATCCATTCATCAAGATACAGAATATTTTGATGTCCCCTTGACCTCAACATAGACAATACAGGTAAAACTCTTAGATGAGTGGGTTAATGAATGGTATCAAATGCAATTTATGAAAACAATTCAACGCTTTAATCAGTATAGAATTGACCAGTAATTCATTCTGTTGATTTATACCATTAGTCATACACTGCTGCCATTAGATCTCCTAGTTGTGAGCTATGCTGAGTTCCCTTATGGTTGTGAGATATGCTGAGCTCTATCCTTACAATCTGGCATTGTCTTGTTGCAAACCTATGCCTTCAGCAAAGGTTATAGTCAGATCATTAAAGGTCAAAATCTAGCACACAAAGGTCAATTATTAGTTCACTCATCACTGCTTGAACTACTTGATGAGTCACTTGACATAAGTTCTACCTCTTCATTCTCCTTATTGTGACCCTTAAAGTCTATAAGACCATGATGAGAATGTGGTGGAGCCGTAGATGACCCCATATCTGGTGGGTTTTGCCAGGAGACAGACAAATGCTGCTGAGGAGGTGGAGGGACTGTCATGTCTGAAGAGAAAAATGATAAAATGTGAATTGTGTCAGTAAATTTACAACCAATACACTAAAATGGATCAAAGCCAGGTCATGGGATTAATAGATTTTATATCAATGGGGCCCATCAAATAATTTCAAATTTGAGCACATGGTATATTCATACATGTGCATATACCGTACATAAAATAAGCAATGTTAATCCAAAGTGCACCTCACTCAAAATGACTGAACTTTATTTGAGCATTTATACAATGATCTTTTGAAAACATACCTTGACCAGGTACAGCATTACTCCTGTTAGAAGCCATTGGTTCACCATAAGAACCTTGTGCTTGTTGTGTAGGTGTGTGTGTAGGTAAATCACTCATCTTAGCTAACCATCCACATCTCATATCATAGTCTGTGGGATATGGTCGTCTATGGTCACCTGAAAACAGATTCATATTATGAAATTGATATGCCACAATTTTTTATAATAATGTAAATCTGAAATACAAAAGTATACTAAAAATAGAAAACAAAGAACTAAGCTCTTATCTATGAATAAATAGACACATGAAGTATTTTTACTTAAATAATAATATTATCATAATCAAAGAGATTGAAAATATTCATAAGAAACCCACAGAGTTGGTCCAGTTTTAAATGCATGTATGGAAAAATAAATTACCAGGTGCCCAAGTAGGAGGGGCTTCCACAGCATTACTGGCACTAATTCTGTGAGCAAACTTGATTAACTCCTCCGATGATATCTTCTTTTCACTGGCTTGTTTGATGGAATCCAGCTTCTGTTTGGCTTGGAATATTGCAGTTGACTACAAATAAATTAGTCAATTCATTTCCAAATACAATGTTGATTTTGCTATATAAAATTACCTACCAGCAGATCTAACATAGTGGACGAGCTGGCTGCCATAAATTTGCATAACTAATCTACAACGAATGGAATAAATTAGAGAATATTGTTGTTTGATGTAATTTGTATCCAAGGACATATCTTACCATTGATTTAAACTTATGCATAACTATTGAAGAAAAGAACATATCATATCATTTTGAAATTACAGGCCTCCATAAATGATAAAATATGAATTAACAGAAATATTTAACACCAACAGGCCACAAACTAAATCTGAAAATCAAATGCACCAAAATAAGTGTAGATTCAGACAATATGAGAACTCATCATAAAAATTGTTATACCAAAACGTTTTCAGCCTCCTTCAGATTTTTTTGTAAAATTTTGATATCAAGATCTCGTTTATCCACTTCATGTTTCAATTCATCAATTGTCTTCTGTACTTCTGCTTGCTTACAAGCTGAACAAAAAATGTAAATAAAATAATGAAAATAAGTAATTTATAACTCATGTATGTATAAAACAGTGAATGATATTCAATTATCAATATTTTGAATTTCCACATTCAAATTAATCACAGATGAGAATATTTTTAGAAATCTGCTTGAAGTCAAATAATACGTCAAAACAAAAAAAAACAAAAAAGTAAGACAGTGTTATAATCATGATAAAATGAACAATGATGAAAGAACAATTCAATCATAAATTGATTTTTTTATTGACAATAACTTTTTAATCACCATTTTAATAGCTACCTATATTCTTATACAGCATGAAGGTTAAGCAACATACAATTAATTAAAATAGGATACTAAGTCCTTACTTACTGGTCTTATTATCATAAATTTTCTGGAAAAAAGCTCAGCAGACTGACAATATTTTTCATAATTTATGGCTCACCTGTTTTTAGACAGTCTTTGATTTCTTTATCTTTATCAACAAGAAGTTGTATGAGCTCTGATGGTTCAGGGGCACCTTGTCTTTGCTGACCCTTAGGTGTACTCATAATTTCAAATAACTCTCTACAAAGGTACATCAAAACAGTTAATTGTATTCTAGATAATTACTGGAAGATATTTGTTGAGTTCATTGAGATTTCATGAATGTTTCAGTCGATGTGAAGCAAGACTACCAGTGCTTATATTAGGCCAAATTTGACCTAATAGAAACTGTCTTCTTTCAACATGACTATAATAAGTGTTGAGACTATTATATACAGTTTAATACATTTCAAATGTATAAGCTATACATATCTTTTGTAACTTCAGTCATAATACATTGTATTAACCTAGCAACAAAAAAATTGACTAGGCTTGAGCGAGAATCTTCAATGCTCAAAAAAGTTAAACACATAATCAAATTAGTCCAGTGAAATGAATAACCCGAGCACTGTGTTAAGGAAAAGGCAGTGACCTTGAAATCTGAAGTTGAAGCAATGGAGCAAAGTTTTAAAAAATTTACTGTTTAAAGAAAACAATACAGTAAATGTAAAACTTGAACATGAATTTAATAATAAAAGTATAGCCATTCAGGCCTTTAATAAAGTTGAAAGTGACTTTGACATTGTTTGACATGTTAAAGCGCAACAGAATATATGAGTTATGACTGTATAAAGAGTTACAACTTACAAGTGCTATATAAATGTCCATGATTAATTGACTGATTGATTGATTGATTGATCATTGTCAGCAGTGACTTTTTTCACAATTTCACTTGCTTGAGTCCTAGACTCGCAGGACTAAAAATCTTTTAGTCCCAATGTTTAAAGTGTGAGAGATTAAAACGGATGTGAAAACAAAAATATAAACAACAATAATACACTTTTACAGACCTTTAGCGTTTACTGCAAATGCAGTGGCTATATAATTATGCCAAACTGTTATTTATATTTGACTTTTTTTAAAACAGTTAAATTACTAATTACTACAACCAGACTCTGTTAGTTCTTGCAGAAAATCCACCAAAGACATGAATTTTACCAAAGCTATATTATTTTCAACTAGCCAGTGAAGAGCTTTAAAATACAATTTTGAAAGCTGCATGTCATGTCTCTGGTGCGCAGTGTCAAAGTCTTTTTTGTAAAGGGGTTGCCTCCACAAGCATGTTATGTTCTGGTACTGTAAACAGGCACGAAAAGACAATGAAAGAGTAGATTGTTCATACACTGTGCATTTTTTGTCAAAGTGCAGTACATACTGTTTGTAGAATTATCGTATGCTATCCAATCAAACAGTTTCTCCCAATCTTTATTGGGGTGATTATCTATATAACTCAGTATTTAAGTCATTACATGATTCAGAAGAGGTATTACTAGCTGACTTTTGGAAAAATCTGAGCAAAGATTTTTGTGTGTCTCATTATCTGTCTGTTGCCTCTTCGGTCCCATTTTGCAGACGAAATTTTTACGAATACTTCAAATTTCATAGGTTTAGACAAGAGTGATTAGCGAATGAGAATCTCTGTATTGGCGTAACAATATAATGAACATCACAAACCGGTGTGTATGTAAACATAGTTCTGGGTAAAATAACTAAATTGGGTTTACTCTTAGTTGGATACTTTCTGTCGGCGACCACAAACTTATATTTGTGATTTGGTTGATTTTTTTGCAGTTACAATTGTTTGTTCAACACTACTATAAATTGCTGTTGGATACCTTTTCTATTATTATAGATACAGGTCTATGCAACAAGTTTACCATTGAGATAGTAAATATTGCCCACCCAATGACAGACGATTAGTTTATACGCTGAGTGATGCATTGCAGGATGCACTGGTAAAACAAATCACTGATTGTCAGGACAGTACAACATAGAAATCTGCTTTTAGCAAGTTTTACAGTCGACATCAACTTAATAATGTCAAGATGAGAGGGTTCTGTGCTGATATCAAAACTATTGACAATTAGTCAAACACGCAATATGAACGCGCATAATATGACAATCATGACAATATTTACAACCAAAGTGGTTCATTTTTGTACCTTGAAACAATCTCAACATCTTCAATTAAAGACAGAAGTTTTTGTTTTGTGCTGGACGTTGTGGACGCTGCCATCTTGAAAATGTGTTTGTTGAGCGCCAATCAGATCATTTCTTACATATCTTTATAGAAATATTATCCAATGAAAAGTTTTCTCTCATTGCAGACGATCTTAATCTTAAAACGCTTTACGATCAACATTAAGTCGTTTTCATGACACAGATTACTACGGCGAGGAAAACAACATATTTTGCAACAAAATGAATAACAAATTTGAAGCGTATGTATAACTTTCAGCAACAAAAAGAATTTACATCTAGCTTGTTGTAAATGTAGGAAAATTATCATACATTTTACGCGTTTAGACTGCTCGATTTTTACTTGACTGAAGTATTAATAGTTCGGATATTTATTCTTTTTGGACAAAGATTTTTGTCTATATCTGAAGGTCCAGATTTTTGTTTTACGTCACTCAATACGTGTGTAGTAGTGAAGTACAGAAGGCACACAATATTTCTGTTACACATGAATGTTAAATTGACATCTGTTTATTGAAGGTCAGAAAGCTACTGAATTCTGTAAACAGTATAAGAAATGGTGTCATTTTTTAACAATATGGTTATTTACAAATTCATTGTATGTATTAACAAGGACTTATATACATACATGGATTCGCAACTGCTAAAAATCGATCAAACGATATCGTTCGGCAATCCCACAATGCATTGCTATATACTCCGCAATGTCCGACAGCTGTATTTGGGTGTTTACGAATTTGATTATACTAATAAAACTCTGGCAATTGGGCACGGGAAATTGGTAAAGGATGCAACAAATTCCTTAAAGATATTGAGATACATTTATAATCCACAAAGTCTAAGTATAAGCATTGAAAAAGGCATCAATCAAAAATTTTAAATTCCAAGATGGCGGACATCTATTATAATCCTTTCGTCTCCGAGATTAAACATTCGGAATACCACGGAAATTTTCGATATTTCGCTGTTATTATCATTTGGATATCACGGATTTTTTCGTATTTTCGCTTTTGTAAACAATAGCTTGTATTCCTGTTGATTCACGTCTTATTATCGCGGGATTTGATTACTTTAGACTGTTAATACGGTAGTTGCGAATCCATGTATGTATATAAGTCCTTGGTATTAATGACCCAGCATCAGGGTGTGGCTATCTATCTATTCTTACTTATTAGGCTTTATTTTTGTTGGAAAATTTGTATAAATTTGTATAACTTTAATATAAAAATCTACATCATGTAAAAACATATATATTAGTTTGGTTTATGTACATCAATGTTACCTAATTTGGTGTAACTGTTATTTATAAACTTGTATAAACATGCTTAAATTATAGTTTCAAGATCGTTCCATTCTTAGAAAGATATAGAATATATTTTACATTTTGCTTTCACTATCAGTAAATTTTGTATTTTTTATCTGAGCATGGTGTAGTATGATACTGTGTACCTTTTTATGGACATTATAATCATTAATGATTCAGGCCTTTTATGCCATTCTTGGGTCAGCTGTTTGGCCTCATCCCCCACTGAGAGAAGAATTTCCTCAAAATTAGAAACAACCATTCATGAAGTTGTCTAAAGAAATTAAGTCAATCTTTGAAAATTCCCCAGTTTGGTATTTCATGATGAAAAATTCCCCATCAAAGGGACCTGATACATGTACACAGTACCTATTCCCCAAAACATTAAAAAAGGGCTGTGATTGAGCCTTAATCAAAGCAGAATGTCACAGTGTGATTTTTCTCTAGAATGCTGAAGGGTCATTTCTGATAATTACGAAAGTTTGCCCTCAAACCCCTCGTCAATAATATCTTTCAGCCATTCAGCTACAACCTACATGTTGCCCGACTACATACTTCATGAAGAAAACTCCAGAACTAGGTTATCCCCCAAATGACTTAAAGAAGGAGAAAAATCCTTTCAGGCAGGGGGCAACCCACTTATTCAAAGGCTGCTGTTTAACTCAACACAGCTATTTGTATGAATTATTATGAATATATGTAGAAGGTAAAATTTTGTGAAAAGAAATAATGTTAGTAAAATTTGTGTTGTGTTGTAGATTAAAAGCAGAAGACAGTAGTGGATCTGGTGAAGAGGAAGCTGAAAATAGAATGGAACCAGAATCTCCA
This sequence comes from Lutraria lutraria, assembly GCA_964023205.1. Lineage (NCBI taxonomy): Eukaryota > Metazoa > Mollusca > Bivalvia > Venerida > Mactridae > Lutraria > Lutraria lutraria. Next base: position 10,198,790 of record OZ026842.1, read on the forward strand.
CCAAGACCACCTCCGGTATTTAACTTGAAGTTTTCTTTGTAGGATTAGTAGTCAGGTGTCTGACTCCTGATCTGACTGAATTGATTTGTTGAATGAATTAGCTGATTACTATCACTGCAAGCTAATTGGTACATTTTATTAATCTTTAATAGTCTACCTAAAAATGATTTTTTACAATAAAATCATTAATCAAAATGAATCAAGCTGAATTTCCCTTTGACACTGTCATATTCATTTCTGTCATTAATTCAATGCCATAAAGTAGTGGTTAATATTATTAAATATTTTTGTATAACTTTACATTTTTGTGTGATACTGTTGAATTTACAGTTTTAACAATATTTTTATATTTTAGAAACCTGGTCCAGGAGAACACCCTTTACAGTATAATTATGGATTCTGGTATTCAAGGAAATCTCAGGGAAATAAAAGTACTAGTTATGACCAAAATCTAAAACTTATAGGAACTTTTGCTTCTGTGGAACAGTTTTGGAGACATTATTGTCACATTGCTCGACCCAGTGATCTCACAGGACATACAGATTATCATCTTTTTAAAGAAGGAATTCGACCAATGTGGGAGGTATGTGTCTATAAAAAAAGTTCTGTCCTTGTTCTGAGCTCAGGTATGAGATTTTAAACAAGCGAGAATTTTTGTAACCACATAGCAATATCAAGAATTTATATTCTGTTATTTCCTTACCATGTCATAAATGGTGCGGATAATATTCATGATTGTTTGTTGGCATATGTTACAACTACTAAAACTTTTGATATAAAATATGAGCATAATTATTAATTTCCCTTAAAGTTTTTCTTCAGCTTTTCTTTTTTCTTGTGAAAGCTGTTCTTTAATCCTTAATATATTTGTATGAAATATGAGTCTTGTTTTTTAGGACAGTGCAAATAAAAATGGTGGTAAATGGATTATTAGGTTAAAGAAAGGTCTCGCATCAAGATGTTGGGAGAATCTTATACTAGCAATGCTTGGTGAACAGTTTATGGTTGGTGAAGAAATCTGTGGTGCTGTTATATCTATCAGATATGCTGTAAGTAAAAATGTAAAATATTGAAAATCTTACAAAATGTATAACATTTAATAAACAGTCATTTACTTTATTTCGTGATAGTATGTTTAGTAATTATCTGTAATGATTTTTCTGAATTCAATGTATTGTTTGTAAAATGTAATTTGTTCCAACTTGATGCTATTTTAATGAAAAACCAATTATCATTAAATTCTTTATCATGTTAAATTGTGTGTCAAAGTTGCAGATAACTGGCTCTTGGTAAAATATTATATAGAAAAGATATGGTAATGAGTACTCTTTGGGTTCTTAGTAACAACTGGCCGCCGGCCGATGCAGCTGCTTAAAAACAAGTTAGGCCAATAGGGTCGGTTAGAAATCTCAAATTTTAAAAAATATTGCTGGAAAAATGCATGGACTAGCTCCCCTAGTAGGCCTATTAGTCTAACTTTTGGACCTGTTGGCCACCAACTTACTGAGAAACCTGGGTTAGATGGAGGACTTATTTTGCTGTTAGGCAGTTATCATTAATACTGCCAATTTACAAAAACTTGTTCACTACAATTATAGAGCTCCAGCCTTTGGTACAAGGTAGTAAAAACCATTTATGTTGTGAAATCTTCATTGTTTGTTAAAGTTGTTGATTCATATTTGTAGTTAATAGTTCATTAGTTTTGTTCAATCTATGCATTTAAATAACAACTTAAAATTGTGCTAGTTTGACATTTCTATGAAATCATAAAATAATACTGTAGAATTAAAATTTGAAGATTTCCACTTTGCTATTTCTATTCTTAAGAAAAACATTATCAATCACAAACTTGCCTTATTCAGAATAAAATCTGATGTCAGAATCTGAGTTTTATTTTTGTGTTTCAGTGTTCCTTTATGTTTTTTATCTTTATTTTAAATCAGGCTAATGATGTAAATTTATTCCATGTAAAGACTCAATTTAACAATAATGTTTTTAATTTAAGCCTGTGTTGTTACCACCTACTATCCAACACTTTGTTTGATTCAGTGAAAAATCACATGAAGAGATTTATTTTTGCCACTGTTCACATGTAGTTAGCGTGTCTGTCTTAAAAGAAAAAGTTGAGCTATTGTGATCACTGCATCATCAGCGTCTGTTCAAAACCTTGAAAGAGGTAGCAACATGAAATTTCATTGGTGGAAAATCTCTGAGGCAGTGAACAGACGAGTGTTGGCACCACTTGCGGCGTTCTTGTTACTGGTTCAATTGGATGGCTTATTGAGCTGTGTGATTGGTTTGAATTTAATTCAAAGTTTGAAACTTTCTATCAAAATGGCAGTATTTTAATTGGAGCACTCAGTTAATTGTTTGTTCCATATGTTTCACTTATAGTGGTGATTTTATATTTTACTTACAGGAGGATATCTTGTCTCTATGGAATAGAACTGCGAGTGATGGGGTAACTACGTCAAGAATCAGAGATACTCTGAAACGAGTTCTAAATTTACCACCTAACACTATCATGGAATATAAAACACATGTTGATAGCATGAAGTAAGTTCTTCTTTAATATTACTGTTTTAAGTTTTTTTTTATTCATATTCATTTTGTATTTTTATATTTGATAAACATGGTAAAACCCTTCTACAGGGTAGATACCTAGCATCGTTATACATGTATTTAAATAGAAATGTCATTACATATGTGTAATGTTTGTTGAACGTCTCATAGGTGGTGGTGGTAAGGACTTAATTATTACGACACAAGATATTATTTATATTGGTTCCCGTGCAATGTAATGTTTGTTGAACGTCTCATAGGTGGTGGTGGTAAGGACTTAATTATTACGACACAAGATATTATTTATATACGTTTATTGTTACATGTACACTAGCACTGTTCAGAACTAAAGTCATAATTCTACAATAAACGTATATAAATAATATCTTGTGTCGTAATAATTAAGTCCTTACCACCACCACCTATGAGACGTTCAACAAACATTACAATATGCATGATACAGTGTACAAATACTAGTACTTCGTCATTTTAAGTTTTTTAACATAATCAAATAATTCTCATATGGGTAGTTTGGCATTATGTCTGTTTTGATGATTTAACCTGCTGTCTCTTTAGAGTATTGAATTATTGAGCCGTATAAACGATCTTATGTTGATTTGATCACAGATCACAGCATAATTTTTTCAGAATTCTTGCAAATAGTTGTGGTCTTGCAAACTAAATTGGCAATCCCTTGTTGAAGGGTTAGTTTGTGTTGGTTATAAAATAGCCCGGGAATTTGAGGGAAACTGATAAGTTGAACCGGTCACTGTATATAATTGGAATATTGTTAAAAATTGGATTAAACCCACTGAAACAAACAAATAATCCAATCAACCAACAGATACAACATAATAAACTAGTGTTAAATACAATTTATCTTTTCAGGGACAATTCCAGCTTCAGGAATACTGATGTGTTTATGAGATAGCATTAAATATGATCTCAACAATGGCATATTTGTGTTCTAAAATGTAGATATTCTTCATAAGAAAGATTGGTATTTTGATAGCAGCAAAGACAGACAGAAACATTTTTGAAATACTTGTCTATAACATTACTGTATAGGAATATTTCTGGAGTTGATGTTCTACTTTTTGTTGCACTATGTTTTAAATAACATCAGCCGAGTTGTATAAACTTCTGAGTGAAGAGTTTATAACTTTTTATTAAAGATAAGTCAACCCAATAGAGGTGGCCATGAATGTCAGAGTGACTTCAATAAAATGGTCATAGTTTTACATTTGATTTACATGTTTCAAATTTTAACATTTTTACTACATTTTGTGTATATGTCACAGGTAAAAGGTATTATATTATAATGTGAAATGACTGTGAGAACTTGATGTATTGTGTTATAGAAAGTACAAATGTAAGTTTGAAATGAGATTTTTTTTCATTTTTGGATTTCTTTTTGTCAGAGCCTTAGACATACATGTACATGTTTTGCTAACTTGTAAGGTTTTAATCTGTGTGTATTGGATTTTGACATTTGCATCCTATTGGTATGGCTTGGATTACAACTTACCAGGGATGCTATATTACATCCCTGAACTGACTGACAAGAATTAGATACTGACCCATGATATAAGTTGTTAATTTTACTGCATGTTTTGTTACTCATCTTAAACCTTAAAATGATCAGACATCTCTTAAATAATAACAAAATGTATAATTGTGATATTTTATGTGTAAATTGAAGTGTTTCTATAAATAAAATACTGAGATTTATGTGAATTGTGGTTGTTAACTTTATTTTATCAAACCTGTATGAAGATTATCTCAGTCATTGTCAGCAGAAATGTGACACTAGAAAGTTATGTTACAAGGCTTGACATGCCCTGGAAATGTGATTTATTGACATCTTTGCAATATTATACTCTTGTTTAAGATAAAGCATGAAACATTTGTGATTTGAAGTTACCATTTTGGAAGCAATGTCTGTTGACGCCAATTACCATACCCTCTATGTGATGATAGAAGTGAATGATTCTAGCTGTTAGCTGTCCAAACAGGAATCCGTGACACACACCAGTAAAGATGGCTAATTATGTTGCAATTACCATCAGTTGATTCATTGAGTTATTCTCCAAAGAATGACAGTGATGTATATTTCCTGCTGGTATCATGAATGAAATACATCAGTGAATAAAGTGATATATAAATGTATGTATAAAGAATGAAGTGCAAATATGATGTATTTATCATAAGTACCTGAGGTCATGTATTTGAAATTTAGTCATTACATTACAAAAGTAATTAATGGTAAGTTTGATAATAAGACTGCTATGTAATAGGGTGAGGAAAACAATGTACCCATAGCAGGACTCGAACCTGCAACCTCATGCTTGCAAGTCAGGTGCTCTACGAACTGAGCTAATTGTGCTGTATAATATCACAACCAATTTATTTATACAAATACTATATGTATGTATACCATGCTGCAACACAGGGACTATTTATATATATACATCACTCACTGAAGAGTCCCTGTGCTACCAGTCTACGTATGCCCCTTCAGTAAATTTAGTTGAGTGTGGCCTACAAAATGTCCGCGACCGTGAGCAAGAAACGAAATGCCGGCCGAAAAGATAGCAGTCAGGGAATTACCGCTGCAAATAAACAGAAGGAAAAGTAATTAAAACAAAAATTAAATGTCCACTTTTGTTTATTGTTCCTGTGATTCTTTGTTTTGTCATTAAGTCGAGATAATGTTAATTGCTAATTTAAGATGAATTCGGATATAACATTTTCGGATAAATTCTGTCCTGTTTCTACAGTTGTCCATAATCGGATTGTTTTGCATATTAATGACTACGCAATGTCTATAATGGTATTGTCTTTGGTCGTTATTAAGTGCCAAATACTCCATGGAATTCATTCTACATGCACTACAGTCTACTTGGTTTTAGTACTGTGTCAGTGTGTGTCTTGATCATAGTCTAATTTATGAAACGTACGGACAATCCGTTCATGACTTTGCTATTTCGTATATTGCGCATTAGATATTGCCAAGTCAAAAGTGTTTCAATATTCATCTGTAGAGTGCATTTATCTAAACCGATACGTACCATAGGGGAATATTTTGAAATATAAATACGCTGATTGGTTTAATAATGTGTGGAATATGGTACCATTTTTGTTATAATCTCAATAGTTCAAAGTATTGACTTATTTACATCAGTGTGAAATCTTGCATTAAATCAATAATGTATCAGATGTTAAATGTGTAATTATTCAGTTAAATGTTTGCAGTAGATTAATACTTATAATATATATTTTTTTGATTTTAAAATTAATTACTTGTCGAAACTAGGGATTAAACCCAGGACCGCTACTGCCTAGCACTGAAGGCATGCAAATGATCAACATTCAGGAGTTGACTGCAGCATGGCTGTCAGAAATGGACTTCATGTCTTCAATTGCTAAGACCTGCATGGTTCAATTTCATTACAGGGCTGGACAATTTTTTTCAGGCTTCTAGGGCATCGGGATGACCAGAATTTTAACACATTCTGAAATAATTTCTTCCCATAATCATATCCAATGCTGTCATTACAATTACTTCTTATAGTTTTCTGAGCACTTCCTCAAATAAATCTTGATAGGTTAATCTGTGGACATAGAGCACGATTGATACAATTTATCATTGTTGTCAGTTAAATTTATTTTTGTGTTTTTAATATCAAATTCTAGAGAAGTAGTGAAAGCACCTGCACCTGTTGTGAAAGAAGTTGTGGAGGTGGATAATGGACCCTGGGCTCCTGGTGCATACACAGCATTTAAGATCATCATGTCTGCTCGCTTGTGTGCTGCAGCTTGGAATATTGTTGGTGACTGTGATGAGACATATAACTACTGGGAACCAGTGAGTATATCGTACATGGCTGGTTACTAGTTCCATGTTTGACATGTTTGGTTTGACATCCTTTCATAAGAAAGATTTTGCATCATATTTTTAACTTTCAATTCTCTAAAAAAATTGTCAATATTCTACTTTGATAGCTTCACATAAATCCGAAGACACATCATTTTTTACGTTTGTTAAATGACACATTGAAATAACTCCAACAAATGTAATTTATATGAATCAACTCGCCTCAGTCTGTATTTATAATGCAGCACTCTTTATTGAGAATGATACTCAGGAATTTAACATACATGTAATTCTTTTAAATTAGAAGACTAAAAATTATATAATTATGTTATACGGTAAAAAATTTAAAGTAATTATTATTAAAGGAATTATATACTTGTTTGTTTCAGACACATTATTTGATGTTTGGTAAGGGTTTTCAGACCTGGGAGTATTCACCTGTATACGCCATTAGATCCTATGCATATATCATGTTGCATACATTACCAATGAGATTGTACACACTTCTTGCTACACCCAATCCTGTAAGGTCATTTGTTGCTTAACTCATTTAACTTAAATTTATTTTCTTGTAAACATGAACTACATGTAACGTTGTGAACTGAACCTTTATATTGTTTTCCAAGGCTGAATTGATTCTATCTATCAGAACGTGTGTCATTATCTGTAATATATTTATGTTAATTAGCTGTGAAATTGTGAATCTTGGTTTCTTGCCATTAATATTTTTTTCAAAAGTTAATTATGTTTAATGCATTGAAAGATTACAGTATGGTTAATTACGGGTAATTGAAATGCTTCTGTTGTCATGATGTATCCATTTGCCCACTCTTTGTCAAGGCTTATAAATCTAAGTTGTCATCAGTTGTTGTACATCCAGAATGCAAAATGTGTAAATATATGGAACTAATATATGGTACATTTTATATGAAATCTGTTAGTCATGTAAGTGATTCTTGCTAACAAGATGTTACATATTTTTCAGATCATGTTGTTCTTTGTCTTGAGATGTGTCTTAGCATTTGCATGTACATTATGTGAGGTGTACTTTTATAAGTAAGTAATGAAGTGTGTTGTTAGTTTTCAGTCAATTCAATGGTCTGTTTGTCTGTTGGTTGGTCCATCTTTCAGTCTGTCACAGTCAATCAGTGTATATTTCACTACTCATCTCTTTCAGTTTGTTTTAAAAAAAACAGGGTTACACAAAGTTCTTTGAAGTTATTATGATTATAAGTGAACTAGGACTTTATTAAAAATCACAGTGCACTTTCACATTGAATTATTATTTCTGTCTTCAAGTGTAATAAGTTTACTCTACATTTCCCGATAATTAACTGAGAAAAAAAAGTTGCTGACTCATGGCATTCAAGAAATAACTTACATGTAAATTCATCTTGATTCTGTCATGTGATATTTTTAACCTATATTTTGCTGTATTTCAGAGGTGTATGCAAACAGTTTGGTAACAACACTGGTCGTGTTTTATTATGTTTTCAAATTATGAGCGCAGGTATGTTCATATCATCATCAGCTTACCTGCCCAGTAGTTTCTGTATGTATATGACCTTCCTGAGTTATGGTGGATGGTATCTGGAGAAATATGAGGTGTGTAAATATTTGTTATATATGTCTTAGTATTTTGTATACAGTCATGCCTGTGAACAAATACCGCTTTTGTGAATGACATAATGTGGCCTTACTTGACCTCCCACATTAATAGAGGAAGACTCTAGGATAGAACCACTAATTTCAGCAAGTTGGCTGGACAGTTTCCACTCATGTATGAAGTTTGTCTGGTCACAGATGGGATTCAAACTTACTGAATTAGTGATTACTTGTCAGAGTCCGTGTCAGTTAGTTTTTATATATCGTATATATTTTGTATATTAAAGTCTATACTTTCATTTTGATTTATGACAGGTAGCCATCATGGCAACTGCAGCTAGTGCTATCCTTGGTTGGCCATTTGCTGGAATAATTGGGTATGAAAATATTACTGTTCTTTTACTCACACTTATGTCATCATTCTTGTGTAATGCATGTATATTCTTACACTCCTCTTGAGTTTGGATGACTTGATTTATAATGATTCACATTCTCTTGTTCAATCTTGTACTACTGTTTGTGATACATCTTTGACTATACTTAAGAATGTAAAAAACATGTTGTATCTTGTTTCTAAAGCTGCATTGAGAAAATACATTTTGTTAATTGGGACAAATTGATTACAAATTCATGTGGTCTATTTGCATTCACAGACAACAGCTCAAATTGATGTTCTTGACTGAATGGCTTTATTGTGTATTACATATCTTTGTATGTTTTGAAAATGAAGCAAATTTATTCATGTTTATATTATTATTTTAAGTCATTTTGGAATCTTTGAGAATAAAATCTTGCCTGTCTTTGTTAAATTTGATACAAATTGATTGAATGATTGAATATATACTAGTTACAATGTATTATCATTACATCCAATATAAGCGACTTGAATGATTAAATGATTTACCTTTTTTACAGAGCACCTATTGCTATTGATATACTGTTGCGTAAACAGAAGATAAAATTGTTCCTACTTTGGTGTTTTCTGGCTCTTGTCTCCTTTCTGGTAAGTATGAGAATTAGTTATTTTGTCTGTAAACTGAACTTTTTCTTTGATATTACCTATTACATGTGTGTGAAGAGAGAAATAGCTAAGCTTTGTGTGTAGGATAAATACTATCTGTGACTTATTTTGGAACTGTGAGCTTTCAGCTAGAAATAATTTTATTATATTACAAGGAAGTATATTTTGTATTTAAATTCTAAAACTCTGATTTAGAGTCTCAATATTGTCACTTAATGCTTTATCTCAATTTAATGTTTGTAATTTAGAATTATTATTGTTTATTCATTTTTAATGTTCTATATAGACAGTGAAAATGTGTAAGCAGCCTCCTCCAAATAAGATCCACACACTGAGTAAAAGCCATTCTTTAAAACTGTCATTGACTACCTAGAACAAATGACCTGCGAATAAAGGCCATCTGTCAAAAAAGGCCTCGTTTTGTCTTACCCAGGGGTGGTCTTTGTGCACAGGTTTGACTGTATCTTCTTAGAATGTCAGGTATACAGGGCAATTGGATATTTTTTGAACTGGGAAGCTTGAAAAAAAAACACTATGAATAGCATTTTTATCCTGCCTTTGTTTAATTTTTCAGTTACCCTCAGTACAGGTAGATCAACATTTCTATGGGAAGTGGGTTGTGGCACCACTTAATATAGTCATGTATAATGTATTCACAGAACATGGTCCAGATCTATATGGTAAGCTTATGCCTAGTGCTATGAGGCAAATACAAAGTTTCTGTAAGAGTCTTCATGTAGAATTCTAAAAATAACTTGTTAGAAATATCTTTGTCATTACGCGATGTGTAAACTAGGTCTGTATTATTATTATTGTTGTCATTTTAATTCTTTTCTTTCCCAAATACAATTTAGTTAGTAAACATGATACATATGTTTGCAGTCAGCAAAAATGATTTCATCTTTACTCTTTAAAAGACATTAATACTATAAATGTTATTTCTTATCATTTGAATTTTGATTAATGGATTTGATAACAATCATTCAGTGTTCTTCTGTAACTCATTCTAGCTGTAATACAAATAAGTATACTGTGATTTTATTAAGTTGTCAAAGCTGAATAATTACACAGATACTAAGTACAATTTTATTACCACAGTTGATAGTTTATTTAATTTTACTGTTAAGGAATGCTCCATTTCACATGTTTACGCAACATTATGTTGTCCATTGTTAAATTTATACATGTACATTTGACAAACGTAATGAAAATTACCATATAACTTATGGAAGTAATCAAATCTCACCTAAGCTAAAATAAATGCAAGCATTTGCCTTGCAGCTTTGACAGTTTAATAAAATTGCACAATACATGTGTATTATTATAGCTAACTGTCCTTAGTGAAATAATGTTATTTTCTCTGTACACTACAGGTGTGGAACCTTCCTCATTTTACTTCATCAATGGAGTGTTAAACTTTAATGTGGCATTTGTTCTGTCTCTGGTATCACTTCCATTTGTGGTATGTACATATTCTTATACAGTCAAACTTTTGTTAGTAGCCATCTCAGATTAAAGGCCACCGTGTGACTAAAGGCCATTCTTTTAGAAACCGTCTTTGATTATTCAGAACGAAATGAATTCCTAATAAGGGCCACCTGTCAATAAAGGCCATATTATCGGTCTTCGAATTAGTTGGTTGCCCGGCTGCCCAAAAGGAATTTTTCCTTCTTTAAGTCCTTAATCGGACAACCTATTTTTTGAGAGTTTTCTTCATACAGTATATTGTCGGGCAACCTGCCACAAAAAAACTAATTCAAAGACTGCATTTTGTCTTTGTTCACAGGTTTGACTGTATATCATAAACTTTATATATATTCATATATTGGAGTACTTCTACTTATAACTTGTATGCCTTCCCTTCTATTCAATGTAATGGACTTTTAGTGATACAATTTTTTTAAGATAAAGATATTATCATTGTACGATAAAAAAACCAAGAACTAGACGATATCTAAACATTACATTTGTAATATTCTAGGATAATTCACCCATATGTTAAAAAAAGTTCTCCTTATATTTTGCTCTATCATATGTGCTTTTAAAGATCAAATTGCCTGGCTGTTGTCTTGATGCAGAAAACAAACTTCTGTAATTGTGCATTAAATATAAAGAAAAATAGAAGTTGTTTCCAAACAATATATATTCATTACTCATGTTGTGCAATTTGTATGTTATAAACTATCATGAACACTGAGCAGAAAATATAACTGATATAAGATGTATCCCAATGTCGCTACCTACTTTGCTAGTTACATTATTATTCTTTTTACTCACTTCAGATGTTGTCTTTAGTCCTGCTGAAGGAGAAAGAGAAATATATTCCATGTTGGCTGGCTCTGTCTGCTATGTATATGTGGTATATTATATTCTTCACACGACCTCATAAGGTAAATTACTTATCATTGTATTCTTCACATTACCTTATAAGGTAAAATACTTATTATCATTATATTCCTCAAATAACCTTATAAGGTAATCATTATATTCTTCATTCGACCTTATAAGGTAATCAGAACTGTCTTCACACAGTCTCATAATATATATGACAGTCAGTTCTTTTTCATAGGAAATTGTCAGGGTTTCTAAATGTTTGAACCTGTTACTGACAATATATTTTATGTTAATATAAATCAACAAGTATATACATAAAATGTTTGTTTCTGGTTATATGCTCATTAAAAATAGAGTAGTTAGAAAAGGAAATTTATATATATATTTTTAGCTCACCTCATTCGTCAGATCGATGAATGTCCGGCGTCTGGCGTCTGGCCACAATTAGTTCGTTTACAATCTAGCATCCACAGCTCTTAACCAATCGTGGTCAACCTTGGTCACAATGTATATGGCCACAATGATTTGGCTAAGTTTGATTGTGGGCAAAATCAGACAATAACTTCAAAAGTTATTGGCCCTTGACTTTGAAAATTTGCTATATTTTAGCTTTTTCACACTCTAGGGCCTTCATTTATTCACCGATCCTAATCATATTTACAATGAATGTGTATGACCTTACTGTCTTGGACAAGTTCAGTTATACAACTTCAAGAGTTATGGATCCTTGGATTAGAAAATTTGCTACGTTTTAGCTTGTTTAACAGTATTATACCTTCATTACTGCTTTAGATCTTAAAATCTATGTAAAAATGGATTATATGAAATCAAAACTATATTACCTGGTCATTAATTATAGTGCCATTGTTCTCAGGTGAGCGATCTAGGGCCATCTTGTTTTTATTATTATTATCTTTGAAAGCATGCAGTCAGGTAAAAAGTGAGATAGTGGGTGTACCATTCCTCAGGCTAGATAAATAGTCCAGAGTCATGGTGAAAATATGGGGGTAGGTTTGGTAAGCAGACGCATGCAATTCTTTAACCTGAGTCACTAATGTAGAGTCACAGTCACTAATGTTTTATGTATTGTTTTCAGGAGGAGAGATTCTTGTTTCCAGTGTATCCATTGATAAGTGTTTCTGCTGCTGTCACTGTTGATTATATACAAGTATGTGTAACATCATGATAACATTGTTTGAAATATCTTACTAAATTGATGCATGTAGATTCCCTCCCAATCTGTTGTTAAACCGTTTATGTATCACATGTCATAAGATAGTATGGAGTTTTCAAACTTATTTGATCAATTTTTACTTATATTTTTTTTAATTTTTCATTGATAACTGATTTGTATTTTGGTCAAAACTGTTTATTGAGCTCCTTTTGACAGATTTCTTTTAATTAGATCTGCAGGTATACTGCATGTTTCGTATCATTGTTGTCTTAACCTTTGTCCATCAGATGAATGAACTTAATCGTTTATCTGTTTTAGAAATGGTGGGAAAAATTATTTCCATCGAAAAACATGTGGAATTATGCTGAGAATACCAGCTGGATTTCTGTATTTATTGGTATTTTCTTTACATTGATGTCTGTGTCCAGGATTGTTGCTGTATATCAAGGTAGGGCTGAGATTGATAGTCATAGACTATAATTCTCCACTGTAAAACACTTCATCTTTTGTGTTCATTCTTTCTTTTGAAATATGAAAGACTATCTATTCACTCTCTTGCTTCTCTAATATTTCTGAGTCATGAAATCGATTTGCACATTCCTGTCTAAAATTGACAAAAGTACTAAAGAATCCAAAATCTGCACAACACTAAGTCTTGATTTATAAAATGGCACTCATTGTCTGTTCTTGTTAATTGTAGTTTGGACTATCCAGAAATAATGATATCAGATGAGAATGTGCTGCATATTTTTCCTGGCAAAACATAACTATCAAATGTATACTTGTCAATGTTTACATGTCTGTAAGAAAAATCTGACCTGTATGTTTAATCATCATATTGTAGCAGTGTTATATTTATTATCTTTGTTAGGCTATCATGCACCATTGGACCTGTATGTAGAGTTAAACAAGATATCATCTGATCCAAAAGTTCATACTTTATCTGAAGACCGTCCAGTTAATGTTTGTGTTGGTAAGGAATGGTACAGATTTCCCAGTAGTTTCTTCTTACCTGGACCTAAGTATGTATATATTTATTGAATTCTTTTAATTTCTGTCAGTGTCAACAAATCTCATCTGTTGTGTCCAATCATGTGAATACCATTGTAATGGTTGTATATTGTATAATAGAATCTATGGACCTTATTTTAAGCATGAAAATTATCATTAAAAAAATCATTAGAATAATTGTGTGACATGACTTAATTGAATTTTTGTTGGGGAAAAAATCATAGGACACTTTAATTTTCAAAACGAACTGCTTAATATTTACTGATTTTTAATCTATTCCCTGTAATTAGGTTACAAGTTGCATTTGTATGTCAGTAATTTGATATTCGGATAAACGTTTCATGTTTTTTAAAGTTGATCCTTCGGAGGCATGTGTATCAATCAATAGAAACATTTGAAAGTGAAATCCTATCATTGGTTTATTTATTATATACAAGCCTTGTTTTGTTTCAGTTGGAACTTGCAGTTTCTCCAGTCAGAGTTCAAGGGTCAACTCCCAAAACCTTACCCCCAGGAGCCCCATGCTACCAGACTGGTTCCTACTGAGATGAATGACATGAATAAAGAGGAACCATCCAGATATGTAAGTGATGAAAGTATGGTATGAGACGATGCATATATATCATATACAAAAACGGCTAGGAGTTTCATGAATTTGATTGTTTAACAATAGCATGTCACTAAGAAATATTGGGCAATTTATAGGGATTATGATATATTGACATTTGCCAATCTAAGAACCAGGTTTTACGACTGAAAACTCTGGTTAATAGATAGGCTAATCAACAGGTGAGCTGACATTCACAATTTCTTTTGTGTGCAATTTCTCGAGAGATAAAATCATATCAACCAAACTTTCACAGAACTCGTGTTACCTAGAACCCCAGCATAATTATGTTGTCTGTGATTTGATCATTTTGATTCCATGAGTAAAAGGTTTCTACCCTGTGACTGATGATAGGTATTGGGTAGGCATCTGGAGAAAGAAAACCTGATTTTATGACAATTCCTGTCACTTACTTTAAAAGAAATGGAAGTAATGTTATTCAAATTATTCTCAAATTAAGTCATGATGAGTGTTAAAATATATCATGATTCATAATGCATAGTTACATGTTCCACTTATACATTTCCACATGTCAGATTATAATTATTAGTGTTTCATGACAGCCCTTTTAGTAATAAGATTTCACATAGATATAACCCACATGTATGCTTTATTTTGTATACAGGTGAACATATCAAAATGTCACTACTTGGTAGATTTGGACATGCCAAGGGAGACAGATTTGGAGCCTAGATATGCATCAAAAACTGATGAATGGAAAATTCTTGTCACCATTCCTTTCTTGGATGCATCAAGGTATTACTGTATAATGTTATCGACATTAAATTAATAATAATGTTTACCTGTATATGGCATGTGTTATGAGGGAGTCCTTTATTAATTGTCTTATATTTATTTGCATTATGAAGTAGTTTCGGCACAGTTTAGGATAGGTTAAGTTCAGGGTAAGTTCAGATATAACAAAGTTTAAAGTTTCTTTTACTTCAAATGACATTGAATCTTGAATTTTGAAAACATTTAGACTTTAAATCACTGTAACCTCTCACTGATAGAGGACATGGGTTCGAGCCCTGCTACCGACCATTTCTCTTTATGTGAGAAAGAAGGCAGTTGCTTACGGAGGATGGAAGTCTAGTAACAATGGGACAGATGGACAGTTCATCTAATATGATGCTGAAAAAGGGTGTAAAACCTGATGGAAAAAAGGAAATATTTAACATAAATATTTTGCACATGCAATAACATCATGTTTGTGCATTCATCTGCTGGCCATATTATTGATCTTAAACCATCATCTGTCTGTATATTTCAGATCTCATCGTGTGTTCAGGGCATTCTACATTCCATTTGTATCCAATAGATTCTGTGTCTATGAGAATTACAACCTGATGAAAACTACTAGAACAAAAAAGGTGATAAAAAATAAATCACCGGGAAGATAACAGAATGTTTTGACGTGAAGCAGACGAATGGAATAATCTCCTGGTGCAATTAGTTCTGTAGTCAATATATTAACATGTATCTAAGCAACTGTGCATGTTGCAGCTATATTCCTCAAGGAGCCATTTATCATAATTGTTGTTTAAGGTGATTGGTTATATATGTATCTCGACTTTGTTTGGCAATAATAGTGTATTCTGTAGAGGAATTTTGTCTCTATATGGTAAATGCTGTTGTATTTTTGTAATTAGATAGCATTATGTGTTACTGTGAACTGTATAACAATTAAGAGACATTTTACTTATATGGTGCAGTATAATTTACATGTTTCTGATGTTATTGTTAATATATATATTACATTTTTAGAAACAATTTATCCTCAAAATGTTGTATGTTATTAGATAGTTGAAATATATCATTAAATTTGGACTGCATGTTAGCATTTTTACACATATAAAGTCTTCAAAAATTATGTACTCTGAAATTCATGATTGGTCTACATTATGCAAGATTTCATTACATTTGTACATATACTATTAACAGGAAACATATTAAACATTGTCAGATGTCTTTTGGACTTCAAACAAAGGATTTCCTTGTCTCTGCCTTTCTTAATATATGCATTTTGAATGAAAATTTCATGATGAAAATTAGCCATATTTATCACTGGGAAACTGTTATTGTCATAGACAGCTTGTGAATGAAGAATGTATGTTTTAACAAATGTTAATATTTTGTGATATTCCTTGTATAGAAGATATGAACTGCTGACCTTAGTTTAAAACAGATGTTATACTGTGTTACATAAATGGTCTTGGCTCCAAGGTTATATAACAGTCTCTGTGTTTAATTCTGAATTCCATTCTCAAAGTATCATGGTTGAAAAGATAGAGCTGATTTATGTTTTAATACATAAATATTCAGATAAATTATGCTGTTCGATTTATGTATCAGAAATATCATTGTTGTCAGATCATAATTAATTTAGAAACATTGCTAGACAAAATAAGATATTTGAGCTGGGAGACTGATCTCAAGTTTTATAACATCAGAACCTGATGTACTTTTTTTCAACATGTTAATGGTGGATATCCTATTGTTACTGTACTATTTATATATTATCATTATTTTTATCTCAATGATCACAGCTTGCTATAGAATTATAGTAATACTAATACAGTCAAACCAGTGTTAGGGGCCACCTCTGAATAAAAGCCAATAAAGGGTTATTCCAGTCTTTGAAATAATTTTTTGTGACAGGTTACCCGACTATATACTTTATGAAGGAAACTCTCTAAAAATAGGTTGTCCCCCAAAAGACTTAAAGAAGGGAAAAAATCCTTTCGGGCAGGGGGCAACCCACTATTTCGAAGACTGAAATTATTCTTTTTAAAAAACGTCATTGATTATAACAGTAAAATGACCTCCAATAAAGGCCACTTGTTTATAAAGGTCACATTATGTCTTTCCCAAGGGTGGCCTATGTTCACAGGTTTGACTGTTAATAAAGTGACATTGATTCATTTTTATGAAATTGTTTAGTTAGCTTGAGTACATAAATCTATGGTCATTTATTGAGTTACTGTTACTGAAGGTGAACATAATTACATTTATATTATTTATTACACAATTCTGCAGGAAGAGATCAGACAATTTTTATCACATTGTTCAAAATATTGTAACATTATCCAATTATACATCAATAATGCAGAAATTTGTGCCAAAATGTTGTGAACATATATCTGTATATAATAATAAAATTGTTGTATATGTTGATTGTACATGTATGTAATAAACTGGAACTTATTGAAAATGTATAGTTAAATAATATCATTAATGTACAGTGCAACCTCTCCAAAGTAACATCCTTTGTGAATAGCAAAATTATGTTGTTGTTGAGAGGTTGTTGTTCTAGAGAGGTTAAATTAATACTTAAATTGTGCAGTGGGAAGAATTCATGCTGTTGTTGAAGGGAGGTTGTTGCTCAAGAGGTGGCCGCTCTGGAGAGGTTATACTGTAGTATAAAGCCATGGTTTTGCATGAAGAATTGTTTTTGAATCCTTAGCACAGAATATGGAGAGACTTAGCAAGGTTGATAATTTTTCTTAACAAGATTAGTTTGTTTTAAAATTGTAAGGACTATTATATAATTATATATTGGACAGTCCTACAGAACAAAAACAATTGAAGAACTTTTATTGAGATAATATAATTGAATGATTAAATAATAAATTAACAATTATTACCATAAGTAAATAGACATAAATTAGAATGTGTAAACTTTGTAAAGTAATAACAAAAACAATCCATATGACAACACATAATACATAAATTTATCCATAATTAATTATGCCTGACACAGACTCCAGAACTCAGTATAAACTCTAAACAAGAGGAAATATTTCATGACTGCATCAGAACAACTGTCACCAATAAGCACTACTGCTAAGAGCTGGTTAACTAATAGAAAATTCTATATTTTAAGCTGATAAGAAAGGTAAACCATACACTTACAGCAATAATACTGATAACTAAACATGAAAATGATATCTAGGTCAGCTTAGCCAAAGCATTCTCTTCTTATGATTTTACAGGAATTACAGCTATTTTAAATGACTCTAAACCAATCTTGTAAGTTATAAATTCAATATACATTGTATAGTATGAGAAAAAAATGTTAAAATATAATTTTGTCACAGATAATCTGAATATATGTATCATTGAATAAGTTTAAATACAGAGATGTAATAGTGAATTTTCAAATAAGACGAATGTAGTTAACTAATATATTTGAATTAAACACATTGATAAGATAATCATACACAGTCTTCAAACAGAAAAAATGTTTTCTGTACACAAGTGAGACAGAAGAAAACAAATCAAGTTGAAGAAAAAAAAAGCAAAATAATCAGATCACAGTATCACAGAACAATAGAATTGGCACAAAATGTGCATACATCACAGTTTAATTCTTTGGTTTTATACAACAAGTTTAAATTTATACATAGTGGTTATTAATATTAAAGTACACAGTAATACAGTCACATTTTAAAAACTTAACACATAAGGTACAAGTTTCAAGAAATGCTGACTAAACAATTTTGAACTTTTCATTCCTAGGAAAATTAATACATAATTCCAATAATTTCTTTTTCCAATGCTTTTAGCAAGTAAGGGGTGTTTCATATGATCACAAGCATATTCAATCTTGCCACAACAAACTGCTTTGATTGAAGGTAAAGTGTTCAACATTTTACACAAAAGCTTTTAAACTAACAAGAGACTAAAGTGTGGCTCCAAATACACTTCACTTTTTTCATCTGTATATACAAACTTGAAATTGTCATCTCCTCATTTCTTCTTCTGCAAAAAGTAAGAAAACTCAAAATAACATAAACAAAGGTCTGATAATCATCATATGTTTACATACATATGGACATTGAACAGATAACATTGTAGTCTAAATTGACTGAATGATTAATTTTTTTATTAACTTTACATCAGTTCAACATTTAACATGATATACTCTCACAGACAGATTTTTTCCAAAGTTGTGTGTACAGTGCAACATCTACAAATCAACACCCTTTGGGAGAAGGTTGTTGCACTAGAGAGGTAAAATTAATAGCTAAATCCTACAGTAGGTAAAAATGCTGTAGTTGAATAGAGGTTGTTGCTCTGGGAGAGGTTACAGAGTAATTCATGAACTGCAAAGATGCAGATTTATCTTAGCTACAACAACAACTTCATTTAAATGATGTAGGCCACCAGCCCATTACACTGAATTATATACAACTTCATACACAGATTTATCTTAACTACTGAAGGAATGGAACCAACAAATTAAGATTATATGTTTGATTAACTCTTGTAAACTAACAAATTCTTATTTTCTCAAATGAAAATAATTAAATTTATCTTTTTGATTAAAAGGTTCTAAGATTGTTTTAAAAAACTACACCAACCTTTTTTCCTTTCTTCTTTTTCTTCTTCAGACCAGAACCTAATTTCACAATACTGTTGAACACATCAGTACTCAACTTATGTGTAGTTCTTACTTTAACACCACCAAGTTTTTCTACAAAATTAGAAAAATAACATAGTACATGGTTCGTCAATTTTACAACAAATTCTAAAGCACAATTTTGGAAAAGAATATAACAAACTAAATGTCATGTTTTCTGTACAAACAATAGAGATGGTGAGATATGTCGTCTATACTAAGGAGTTCAGATTATTCACAAATCAACAAATACATGTCTACAAGTACATACGATCATACCTGTGTAAAAGACCACCTCCAAATAAAGGTCATACTGTAAATAATGGCCATTCTTTTAAGTCCTAATTGATTGTTTAAAAAAAATTGACCTCCAAATAAAGGCCACCTGTCAGTAAAGGCCACATTTTGACTCCCCTGGGTGGCCTTTTATTCACAGGTTCGACTGTACAAACATAGAACAGTGCAAATATGTAATTGCAACACATAGCATAAAGCTGACCAATGGAATAAGACAAACCTATGAACAAAACCTTGTCTGAGTAACTTTGAAATGAAGTTATTTTTTCAAAATAATCAAAGGAGATTTTCTTTACCTTCTTTACGATGTTCTAAGGCTTCAAGCACTTCTCTACCCGCCAAGTCACCAATACAATTATCTTCTAGGTCCAGTTCTTCTACACAATCAGAATGCATTAATAATCTAAAAATAGAATAAAGGTAGAAATCTATCAGATATTTAATCCAATGTAGATACTGTACCAGGATGACGTAGATGTCATGGATCTTTTCTATGTTGAAAATAATGAAACTATCAATTTTAAACTTGGGAAAATTTACCTTATACAGTCACAATAACTTGAGGGTAGGGTGATAATGTTGCAGGGGTTCTGAGTACAGATCCTTAATGGGACACATTGTTTTGGATGATTTTATGTAATTCATCTGTAACAACTGGATGATTTATAACAGAAACATCAACAACAGGTGTTATTTAAATGCTGTTGCCGCTTTAATGCCAACTGGATAGTAAGACATTAATCTAACCTATTGACCTGAAGGGGGTATCTACATGTCATGACAATTCTCCAAACTAAGTCTTGAGGACCTTAGGCCAAACAGTTTTCTAGTTATTGCTTCTTCGACAAGGTTTTTGTGTTAAAGGTCACAGTGACCTTGACCTACTGACCTTAAAATCAATAGGGAGTCATCTGCATGTGATGTCCAACCTCAAAACCATGCCTGAGAACTGTAGGGCAAGTCGTTCTCTAGTTATTGGCCGGACAAGTTTATTTGTGTTAAAGGTCACTGTGGCCTTTGACTTTCTTACCTCAAATCAATAGGGATCAATTATGTAAGACATTTTAAATGATGCAATAAATTCATTGTTTGTGCAGAATAACAAATTTGGTATTGTATGTATAAAGTTTGAGAACATCAGAGTATCTCGTCTAATCTTTGAAATTAACATGAATATATAGTGCAACCTCTTCAAAGCAACACCCTTTGGGACTAGCAAGATGATATTGTTGTAGAGAGGTTGTTGCTCTATAGTTTGAATTAATAGTTGAACTGTGTAGTGGGAAAAATCATGCTGTTGTTGAAGGGAGTTTGTTGCTCCAGAGAGGGCCGCTGTGGAGAAGTTGTACTGTATATGCATAAGGACTTTACCTTAACACACAAAAACAAGTAGATGTTATTTGAGAAATAACTTACTTTTTGAACAGCCTCATGCAGATTAAAGGAGCATATTTAGCTCCAAAATCTAAATTGTCAATAGCATTGTCTGCTAAATGTAGTTTTTGTATCCATGGACCAACTCTAGGGGGTGCAGGTGGCTCCTTCTTTTTCTTCTTCTTCTTACCTAGACAGTACAACCCAGTCATTAGTAAAATTCTATATAAACTTTTCACTTAGGCAAACACACACAAAGTAGAAACATGAGCACACTTAATTATATAGTAAGAATAAAATGTTTTCATTTTACTGATTAAATAAATCATATATTTTTTTTGGTGTATAAAATCCATCAGTTTCATATACATGTACAATTTAGAACTGAACTTGAACTGAACATTTTTTCATTTTTGATAATGAAACTTCGGAACACATAAACTGAAAATAAGTAAAAATTAAATGTCAATATACATATAGTTATGTCTACTACAATATTTGCTTTGAATTACAGAGTAAAACAGGCCTATGATAACGTTTGCTTGAAAATACAGAGTAAAACAGGGCTATGTAAATTGTTAATGTTTGAGTAAATCAGGACATAATGGTATTGTACCTTTTTTCTTCTTTTTCTTATCTGCACCAGCATCCACATCAGCAATCTTACCAGCTTCACTACCACTGTCAGCAGCATATCTTAATTTGTTCTCCTTAGCTATAACAATCAGATGTAACAATAATATAAGTAAACATCCAATCATTTGTATATATTTGTTAAAGATAAGGAAAGGTATATAATTTTATGTTTTAAGAAGATAAGATTATTTTTACTATGGTAGTACACATATAACAGAACACAATATACATGTACATACAAAGATTTTAGAGGTACATTCATTTTGAAAGTTTTAATGAGGTTTTAGCTAAGACTAGTAGAAAGGGGACATCACTGTTGACTCAAAGGGAGACAACTGCACACCAAGACAAGTTGATCATTATAACAGTGGGTTCATTAATAGTTTCCATAAATTATTGGCAAGTAAAGTTAAAGTTTACATGAATATACAATACATAATACCAGTTAGTCAAATAAGTATATCCCAAAAATATTCACAGTCTGAAAGAGTGAATTCATAGCTCAATTTCTCTAAATGTATATACAATGTACATGTACAATACATTAGTGGAATTCATTTTGTATTACATAAAGTAAGCAATTAATGTAACAGCAAAGTCAGATTAAAGTTAACAGTCACATGTAAAATCTGGCCCTATAAGATAAAAAAGGCCATAATCCATCACATGCTTTTGGATTTAACTCAGAACAAACAACCCTCTTGTTAAAGACCAACTTAGCATTAACAGCATATCGAGGGTTCATCGCAACAGTGTTGTAACTCATATTGAAATAAGAACAAGTTATGACAGTGTTGTGCTGAGCCCTCGATATGCTTCTTGACCCTTGATGACATTGCCTATATATATATAGCATTTGTTCAGAATAAAAACAGTAACATAAAGGTCTTTACTACTTTATCACCAGCTTAGCAAACAAAACTGTTAAATTAACATAAACTAATTTTCTACAATCTGAAAATAATACATTGTACAAGCATTAAAAACAAAGCAAATATGTTATCTGGTTATTCCATAGACAAACATAGTTTTAAGTACCCAGCAAACACAATCCAAGCGATTTCATATAAACTGCTTCATAACATAAAACCTGATTATTAACAGAAGCAAATTCTGGTTATTTCATAAAATTAAATACAAATGTAATAATATATAAGATAGATTATCCCATCATAATGCTGGTAAATTCATAATCAATCTAAGGCTACATGGTTCTAGTTAAAGGCCTTGAGTCCTTGACACAGATTCATAATCTTAATCACACTAAATATTTCTGAATTCACATTTGTATTTCAATACGATTTTTCAAGATTATTTCTACAAACACAGCATTTAGCAATCTTAGACTCAAATATAATGTAACTACGTAACCAACAAATAAATCTATGCATCAAACATTTTGTCACCCATGTGAACAAAAATGATATATATGTGGAAACAGATTCTGTATAATGGGTGACAAAGCATTTGTTTTTAATCACAAATTGGGTTTTAATTTTCTCCACAATCATCAGCTATATAAAAACAGCATCACAAATTTTATACATAGCATCTTCTACAGTCAATGGTGAAACTATTTCAAAACATACAATTTTAGTTTAAAACCTATGTAAAAAAGAGTGGCAAATTTGATTTTCCACGATAAAAGATGATTAATAAATATTTAGTTGCTGACATTTGAAAAAAATTAAAGTAAAAAAAATTATGTACAAATACATACAGTACAAAAAAAAATTTTTGGTATGAGAAATTGACTGGTAGAAAAATTTCACCATTTGACTGTAATTACTGTACTTGTAACCACAGCAACCTGATCTTACCATAGCTGTCATAATCATCAGTATCATCCATCACTGTTATAATAACATATATATGTCTATAATGCACACTTATTATCTATACAAACATCATTTAGAGATAAATGATGAAAACTTAACATAAAAATTACCATTAAAAACAACCTTCATATGGACAAACAGAAAGAGGCAGTAAACTGAAATCTTGGGCACACGTAACATAAAGTAAAAATTTCTTTTACTACCAGCAATAAGATACACATTAGATACTAGACTTTTAAGAATAATGACTATAATCACTAATTTTTAACAAATGTTTTTTATTCAACACATTTCGAAATTTTGTAAAAAAACAACAACACAAAAGTCATTAAAAGCCTGTAAAAAAACACCAAGAACTCTGGCATTTAATCACAAATGAAAAGGTCACGGTACTTGTTGACATGAATGCAAAAAAATAGGACAGACCAACAACAGTAGGCCATTTAGACAATACCATTGCTATTTGCTACCTCATTACAATAAGAGAAACTGTTGATAAATCACAGGGAAACCTCATAGAGTAAAGGAAGGACTATTAACCATACTATATTCCATATTCTGGATTCAATCTAAGACAAACTCATTCTTCAGTGAGAACTTACTAAATATCCAAGTAAATAAAAAACTGTAAACTAAATAAAACAAGTTGATGAGCTGTTTAATATACTGGAATGTATTTATCACACAGTAAGGAAGAGAAGCAAGCAGTATTTCAGAATGTATGAAAATAAGATATGGGTGGTAAATAAATTGCAAACAAAGGAACAGGATAATTAAAGTATGTTATTATTTCAGGTAATTAATACATAAGCAAAGAAAAGCTTATATATCAATTTGTATAAGAATTGAAAGCTTGGGTAAAGAGAAATATATCACACAATGAGAAAGAGACCAATAGACATGAATACATTGACACACTTGTTCATTCTTGATAGTAAACTAGACAATAATGTGTAGCATCTTCAAGAGTTTATAGTCTCTTCAATTGTTGTATTACATTGGCATTAAATGATAAAACTTAAAGGAAATAGTAAAATCAGCAAACAGGGTTTTGCTAGTACTAAACTGTAGTAAAAATAATCCTATGTTTAATGCTAATACAAAGATACTGCTAATCGTCTAGAAAAAAGATTAAATGCACACTGTGTAAAAATTTGAATGTGAAAAGAATGATTCATACAGAAAAAATCATATAGAAATTATATAATGCATATACATATAGAGTGAATCATATACATGTACCTGGCCTTCTACCATATACATTTACTGTAAGACAACATGATACTAAATAAATGTAGATTTGTACATTTAACACAAATATATAACATGGGTACAACACTAATAAATAAATATAACAATACAATAACAAACATATCACATCAAGGTTTAATTGTATGTAAGAGCTTGAAGTTACTTTCTTCTAAATACTTGTAATATCATTTACATAAAGTGATTGCATTTGTATTAATTTATTAGATCAGCAATTTTTTCAAAGGTCATAGGAAATAATTAAACAAGAAATTTGAAAACATGCCCCCATAGATTTAGAAACTACAGAACTAGAACATCTTTGGTTTTGCCCGAGTGACTGTATCAGAGTTAATCATGTTGGCACATAAATACAATGAATTTGCAGTACCAGGAATATATTTTAGAATATACTGGCATAATCAAACTGAACGAAATGCAACAATAGATAGATACACCATAATTTACCATAAATGAACATGCAGACAGTTTGAACAACATTAAATGCACATGTCCGTAACAAAGACAACAGAATTGCAAATCTTGCATGTTTTATGTGATGATTTTTAAAATTCTTTAAAATGACTTATACAGTAAAATCTGTGATCAAAGGCCACCCTTGGAAAAGACAAAATCTCTTCTTTTTTTAAAAGGTGGCTATTATTCAGAGATCATTTTGTTCTAAATAATCAATGAAGTTTTTTTTAGAGAAAAAGGCTTTTATCCACAGGTTGGCCTTTATTCAGAGGTTGCCCCAAACACAGATTTGGCTGTATATAAAAAACTTGACACATTCCCTAACTCACCTGCTGTTTTTACAGCCTCTTCTTCCTCAAGTTTTCTCTTAGCTTCCTCAGCTCTCATTAAAGCTTCCATTTCAGCTTGTTCCACACACAGCTTGATTACTTCCATGGCTCCTTCACATTCTAGATTGTTTCCATCAATGTATAACTCTCTGCAAGCATCAAAAATTAAAAAGAAGTGTATTTTAGATAAAAAAAATCCATCGAGAAGTAAGATGAACACATAACAAAACATGTTCTTAATGTATTATACAAAACAAGAGCGCTGCAAGCTGTGCCAACACTTAGCTGTTCACCATTGTTGCTACCTCTTATAGTTTCTGAGTAATGAGCTAAATTAAATTTTTGGCACAGACGCAGACAACACAGTGATCACAATAGCTTGACTTTTTCTTTGACAACAGCCAAGCTAAAAATGCCTCAAACAGCTCCCTTCTCTGAACTTTTTTACTGAAAAAATAATTGAAATTTTAGCAATGCAATCTTAAGGCATAGTTCAACTTTTGAGAAATAATATATTCTTATATAAATTCAAAATAAAGGACAAAAATGTGTTGTAAATAAACACACAATAAAATAGAACCTACTTGACAGCTGTTGTGGATATCATCTTTCCAAGTATAGCTCCACTCTTGATGCCCAGATCACAATAACACAAACTCACTGACAACATTGTTGTATTGCCTACCAATCCTTTACAAAAGTTTTTACAACCTTCATCCCCAAATTCATTATAATCCACATTAACCTTAGTAAGAACCTCAGCGACATTAAAAGATCGTGAAAGTCTTTCTATCGTTAAAGCATCTAATAAACAATCCATTACTTCTAGCATTCTGATTGGATAAAATGGTTTCTCAAGCAGAAGGGCCTGGAACAGAAAGAAAAATATTTTAAATTTTAATCAATCATTTGTGCTATCAATACATATTTAATAAAGTCAGAACAAAATGCCACAAGATTCTATTTTTGGTACCAATCCCAAAATTCCTAAGAGCAACTCCAAGTCCAAATAGTTTTGGGACAACTAGTACCTCCAAAGTATGAAAGGTATGTTTGTTGCAAAAATAGAAAAGGTTTTATGACCTACTCACCATATTTTTTTGTCAAGTAATTAACCTTAACACAGTGACTTAACTTTATCACAGCCACTATCATAAGTAAGAGAAAAACAGTAATGGTAAACTACATATAATTGTAACTCAACTTCCAAGATCAGAGAATATTCCATTATCTGTAGGAATTTGACAGGAAACAATAGCTTGAGTTTAGAATAAGTATATAGATGTATACATTATTTGTTAGTTTGTTTATTTGAGTTTTACGTCCCTTTTCAACTGTCAAAGTCATATGAGGCGAACAGTTCACCTTTCCATTGTTCCTGGGAAAAGCCAGTATTACACTCCCATCCTCTAAGCCTACTTTCTCAAATAAAGAGACATTGTTGGTAGCTTGACTCGAACCTATACAACCCTCTTTCAGTGTGAAATTACAGTGATTTGAAGTTAGCGAATTTAACCACTCGACCACTGAGATATTAAGTATACACATACTTACTATGTCTAATAAAACATTCATAGAATAAATTACATAACCATTGCTCAAGGTGAATATAAAAGAACATCAAACAATCTATAGGCCAGGCAAGTTTTCAATATCACATAATTTTTAACTACAGTATAATCAAGGACTTACATACATATGTATGTATATAAGTCCTTGAATAAAATGAAAGATAAAACGCATATCATACCAGAGTAGCAGTGTTTTCATATGACATTGGATATTTCCATACATAGAGATCCTTGATATAAATGTACCTCTCCTGCCTCAATGCTGCTAACAATGGCTCAATTAACACAGGCATAGCTCCTTCTTTTTCCATTTCTGCAGATTCCAAAATAAACTGAAATAAACATAATTATAATTATACACACTGTTGAAAATTTGAAGGTATGGAACACAAGACTTTTTATAAAGCTTTTTAAAAATTGATAAAACTTTGATATCTGTAAATGCAGCTATTCCCTATCATAGAAGACCTTTTTAAGCATGATTAAACAATAATACAGTTGAACTTTCTGATTTTTACATGTACCGGATGTATGTTATACAAATATTCTATTCTTAGATCAGTAAGTAAAGCTGGGACGAGTACTCGAGTACCCGGGTATCGGGTCGAGTAATGCTACTACCCGGGTACAAAATTACTACCCGGGTACCCTTGAAATAGAACACTCCATATTAAACTCGTTTTGATTTTTTAAGCAAACGAAACATACATTGATTAGACCTGATTATAATTTTTGTCTACCTTACTGAACAATACTTATGACATTTGTGGCCGATTTATATATACAATTTAACTTACCAACGAATACTCATCCCGTTTTTTATGCTTAAGTGCTGCTCCGACAAGTATGAATTGTTGTTCTAATGGTCAAAATATTAACACAGATTTGTTTATCCATTTATTTGCAATACAGTCTAAACTTTTAACTCCATCAATATTTATATTATAATGTAACTAGCAGTTTACCGCAAGTAAATTCTCCTTACGTACATGTATATTTACCGTTATTTAACCCAATTTCTCATTAGTTACGGTTGGCAAATTTGGGAACATGGGATGGTGAGCAAAGTAAGGTTTGGAACTAGAATCCTGAACGTTTCCAGTAACGTCAGGCTCCGACTTTACGAACACAGGTGTTGGCACACATACATTGGAAGGCTTGGCGTCGGACACATGTAACTTTGTTCTGCTGTATGTATTTATTCAACTCAAGGTCGCAGATATTGCATTTTATCGCTAAGAAGCATGAAATATTGCCGAACTTGGCTTTTTGTGCAGTTTAGTTGTTTGCCAATTTATTCAAGCACTAGTTAGTGCCAGGATGCAGGAATAATAACTCTTTCGAGGTAAATAGCGGTTACTCGGGTACTCGGGTACAAATTTTCTACCCGTCCCAGCTCTATCAGTAAGGCTAAAAAATGTTTGTTTCTCGTTATATGCTTATCAAAATAGTGTAGGTAGATAAAGATTTATCTATTTTGACTCTTTAAAAGTGTGTGGAAAGGTAAAAACTGAGAAAGTGGATGTACCATGTCTCAGGCATAATATAGTTATAATATAGTCAGGGCCTTTTTTCCAAAAATTGGGAAGGGGTCTTAGTCTGTCATTTTGGGAAATTCAAGCGTGATATTTGGCCAAATTTTGAGAGGGTTAAACTACTGAGTAAATCAGAGTTAGAACAGCATTGTATTTTGTGGAATGTCTTGCCTAAAATTAGGAAAAAAACAGCATTTTGCAATTGGGAAGTCACCGAATTTCGGCCCCTGTTGTAGAAGGAAAAAAATCCCTGATAGTATAGTTTTGCCGGGAATGTCTGGTAACCAGACACAACTTCTATCAGGTACTGGTTTAAATATGATACCTGTGATAAGACAGCATTGTTTTCACTACAACCTCTTAGAGCTGCAGCAACTCTGGGACACATTCTGGAGTCACTGAGAGCACAGTTCCTCTCGTAACATTTGAGTAAACGTTTTACAATGTCCTCTGCATTGGCTGGTCCCTTAGCTTTCTTCTTACCCTTCTTGCCTTTCTTCCCACCCTTTTTACCTTTCTTTGGCATGGTATTATTTACTAACTACAATGAAAAAAATCACAAGCACCATCAATATATTTCCAGCACTCACTCAAGTTCATGCTATTTTGCTACCAAAACTTGATTTGACATAGAAATATTGTTTGCTCCAACCTAGTCGAAGGGGCTTTGACGATGATACGTTTGCATTGCAGTTCATCGTCAAGCCACTTGTTCTTTAAAAGCTAACAGGTAAACGACTCAATCTGAGTCGTGTTCGTTTTCCTATTTAACGCACAAATTTCCGTAAAACTTGTGTACAATTCGATGAAATATAGTATAATCTATCAATACGACCAAAAATATACCTCCAACAGACGACAGTTATCAAATATTTTGCCGATGTTTCATACTACCCATAATTTCAAAATTTTCCTCGTAAATGCTTTGGATTAAGTCCGTAGCATTCCGGAAAGCATGTAAATTGATCTGATTCAATAGACGCACGAACAAGCGTCTTAAGCTGTTGACTTTGTAAGAGGACAATTCCATAACTAAAATGGTCAACAAGACGAAATAAAAAAGACCAATTTAGTTATGGGACCCAGAACTAGCACCAACCAAATATAATTATTATATTGACCCAAGTCATGGGTAATCATTTAACGTCTTCATGACTTTCATTATCACATGCTCATTATTTAAGAAACCATTCAAATGAAAAAAACGACCTGACGTTACAAAATTGACCTAAATTAAAATATCACCATAAAAACCAAACAGTCATTGACCACAAACGAATTCGGTCTATTGGCGCTTATCATACTATGTGGTTAAATAAAACATTAGCTCCAAGATTTACCAACTTAATGAGAAGAATCAATGAAAAATTACCGTAATATATCGACTTTAATCAAAATTTTACCTTTTGTTTACTGTTGTTACAGAACGTTTCTCGACTCCTTATGAAGAGTCTAAACCGAAGAGTATAAAATCCAATATAACACGTATAACTGGAATGGGTAAAGCCCGGTCCAAAACGTCCAATTCATAACACCGTTGTGCTCCATGTTTTATTTGAAAAAAGGTATTCAAGAAACTGTGTTTTTCTGCTTGATTTTTAGTATTGATTATTTTCCGAATTTTCCCTGTAATATAAGCCCTGTTAGAAGGCAGTTGTTATTCCTTTATACGCTTATCTACTCGTATATTTGGTTAAAATGAGTTATTATTTTAAAGCAGTTTTAAACAGCATTTTATAGATATATGTATCTTAACTGGCAGATCACAGTACAGTCAAACCTGTGAAGTCCACCATTGGGGAAAACAAAATAGGCCTTTAATGACAGGTAGCCTATATTCAGAGGTAATTTTGTTCTAAATAATCAATATATTTTTTAAAAGATTGACCTTTATTCACAGGATGCCTTTAGTCAGAGGTGGTCACTAACACAGATTGGACTGTAATTTATCATAAACTGTATCTTATAGTATTGTAATGAATGACAACAAAACACATTGTACACAAGTACAGAGTATATTTATTAACAAAATGACAGCATGAATTACAATGATTTCTAGATAAATGACAAAAGTGATTTGTGAAAATGACAACAATTTACAATCAATGTTTCACATGAATAAGACATTAATTAATCAAAGGTGACTTGTAACATTTTGAACGAAATCTGCCAAGTTGGATCTTTATTATTATCAATTAGGGCTGTCCCGATATGGCTGCGTACCGGTACGTACCGGTACAGTGCTGAACGATATGCGTATCGTATCGGAAGGTCCCGTATCGGCCGTATCGAGTTTTTTTATTTATATTTAAAAAACCTCTAAGAATGTTGAACAACTGAACTAGATTTGCGAATTTACTCTCATATCATCGTCGACAATGCTTATGCAACTAATATCCGGGGTTCCATACTCTATTTATCGACATTAGCAGCGTCAGGTAAAGTTAGACAACGAATTCGATGCGAATATTCAGATTTTGTCAAGTAGATATTGACTTATACAAAAATTGTATTACGCCACCATGTAATTTTACATAAAAATATGGCAGCATTTTGGTTTGCCGATCAATGAAACAAAGAAGCACGTAGTTGTCTATAACAAGTGTCAACATGATGTCAAGTATAATGGTGGGACTAGCAACCTTAGAACACAAATATGTCTCGTCAGTCATAACATCCAAGTTGAAGGTTTCAGATGTTCATTATTAATTTAGTATTGTTAAAAAATTTGACAATCATAACCCTGATTCTTTTAACAATTTTGTATGGCTAGGTTCTATTCTTGATATAAGGCCATTTATGGGACAGATATTAAAACTTGCTAATATTTTTCATAATTATTTAATTTCCACAATATCAACTAGCATATATGTGAATCAAATTGATGACTTTAAATACAAGACAAATTTAGTTTTACACCTTTTTAACAGTTGATTAGGACTTTTTAGCACCAAACAAGTGTGCAGAGTGCCCAAAACACTAATATTACAACGTTTTCATTACTTTGAAATACTTTTATATCGTATCGTTGATATCGCATATCGCTAGTACCGTATCGCAATACGTATCGTATCGGCTGAGATCTGTATCGGGACAGCCCTATTATCAATTATTATACCTCAATTTCATTTACAATGCTAATCTTCCATAGGCCATCGTGACATGTATATAAGTACTGTCAGACCCAACGGGAAAAATTATAATGTCGGAAAAATACTGTCGCCTGCTACCAAGGATATGGAATGTTAAAAAATATCAATTTTAGCATTTCCATTGTAAACAGACAAATAAAGATTGAATAAAGTTGTTCATGGTTTGAATAGTTTTTCTGTATAATAAAATAAATATTACATGTCTGACAGGATGACAGTAAAATTGTCAACTTTCGAAAATACTGTCAACCTTGCCTCTTTTGACAGTATTTCCTCAAATTGACAAATTTACTGTCACCCAGTCAGACATGTTATTTTCATATACTGAACTTCATGGAATTACTATCATGACAAAATTGAAATGGATGCTTATTCTACGAGCCAAACACCCTCCATTTGAAAATAATATCTCAACACCAGACAGCTTTTGATTATGCTGTATATTTCTTTAGATTGTACGTTCAACTTCAAATCAACTTGTCAGACTACAACTGAGTTTCAACAAGTCAATATACTGAAATATTGTCACAAATAGCTCTTGGATTTTAACAAAACCCAAGTTAAACATACTACAAACTAAAAAAAATTCCAATGAAAAGTTTTTTTCCTCAAATTGTTTTTTCTTTCAAAAACAAGACTTTCAATTAATAATTAGTATGATTTATTTTCAGCAAGTCCCTGAAAGAGAAACAGTTATGATTTCTTATTTACTCCAATAATCAGCAACATTTACTGTTATCTCTGAGCACTGATACTTTAAAACACTGTAGAACAAATCAGTTTTCACCAATAAAATGACAAAATAAAATCATGGTCACATTATATTTCTTAAACTTTCAGCTAACATGAATCCACTTTCATCTGGTCTTAATTCTGTATCCAATACATGTTTGTTGACTTATTTCACATATTTTTCCATGAATTTTCTATGAAATTCAGATCTTAATGTGTCATTAATAAACAATGATTTCTTCTCATCCCCTTTTGCACAATTTTTGAAAACAACATCATCGTCCCATCTGAAAAACAGAGGTAAATATTCATTAATAATCATAAAAAATCTAAAATGAATTTGAGCCAATTATTGTCTCATGAAATCGAAACAAATAAGAACAGAGAGGAAAGCACTATATTTTTGAAATTAGTCCAAAACAGTTTTTGTAGTTTGATATTACTATCATGACTAGATTGATGCATATTTTAGTCAAATTCACACCTTCGAGAAAGACAACATTTATGGTATTCTTTCTTTTTATAATTTTTGAATATGTTGTAATATGGGAACATATGCTTAACACAATTCTTTTGCTATACATGTAATCCAGGCAGAGGATGAATGGGCTTAACAAGACAAGCCTTTAAACATGTTCATAGTACATATACAGCTTATCTTCTTGAAGATCAAAACAAGTTTACCTTCTCTTGACCTTGAATTCAGCAGGTTTGTCTTGATTAAGTAAAGGATTGCCTTTCAGAATGATTTCTGTTCGAATTCTCTCATCTTCAACTTTCTTTTCTGCATCCTGTAATAGATTAGATCAATATTATCTGACATTCATTATTAGTGAACAAATCGGTTCTTGTGAATTGCAGTGTGTCTGTTTTAATAGTAAAATCTCTCCAAAACTAATGCCAATACAATTTGGTACTATAAAAATATAACAACAAAAATGCATGTATGCTAAGTTTATACAGGAGAACTGAGGATGCATAACAAAATGCTCTAGCATTCTGAAGTTGATAATTTGAGCTGCAGGGATGAGCACAGATGTAGGGGTAGAGTGTAGGATTCTTAACCCTGAGATTGCGGGTTTGAATCCCGTCAGTGATGGAATTTGACGGAACCTTGACAATCCCTTCATTCAGTACAAGTACTGGTCAGAATCCAGGAAGCAGTCATCAAGAGTAGTTTAATATTAGTTGTAAGAACTTGCTCTACAATTGATGTAAAATAAATAAGTTTAAACTAAACTAATTGAGTTGTAATTGTAAAACCACAGACTGATTGGAAGTTGTTTCAATTTAAAACTTGTTGTCTTAATTCAGATGAAACAATGTACGCAATACTTTACCATTCTAGCCTTTTCTCTGGCTCTTTCTTTTTTTATCTTATTTAATTCAGCAAGAAGTTCAGCGGTATCATCTTCATCATCAGAACTCTCATCTTCGTCGTCCTGCAAAACAAATAATAAACATAATAACATATTCTAAAAAATTCAAAAACTAGAAATGTGTCTAGAGGAGATAAATGTCACTGCAGAGAGCTAAGTCAAAAAGTGCCATAACTCCTATGAAAATTGGATTTTAACAGAAATCGAACTTGACCTGTATTCTATTATCATACAACTTCATTTAAATTTGAAACAAAACCATGAAATATTTCTTGACTTATGGCTCGGAAACTAAAATTTGAAGTAAAACTAATAATCTATACACATAATTTACATAAGATTAATGTGAACTATGCAATTGTTATTTAAGGTTAAACTAATACTATACATACATCATCATCATCATCAATGGGGTCATCAGCATCTAAATTAGCAGCTGGAATCTGCTCTAACCTTGGTCTTTTACTTCCAGAATCTACAGAAATAAGAAGACATTACTTTAATAAATACAATGAACAAAATTAAGTATGGTCATGCTTTCTAAAAAAAATGTCCATAAACTATAGCATCATATGATCTATCATCAAGTTATTATTAGACAAAAACAATGAAACAAGAACAGATATTCTTCTAAAACGATGTACAACCTCTAGATATAGAAACAGATACATGACTATAAAGGAGAAGTTCTTTGGCCAATATAAAACTAAGATAATGATTATAAAGAAAGTATTTTTTCTACATGTTTAAAACATTTAACTCATACATGTTTTTTTAAAGAAAAGTATTTCAATTACTGTAAGAAATATACCAACCCCTGTTTCTGTCTCTCTTTTCCCTGACAACCCTTTCCCTGTCTTCAAGGTCACGTCTGAAATCTCTACTTCTTAATTCATCTGATGTACCTTGACCTTCTTGTCTGTTAAATTGAGAAGAAAATATCAAAACATCAAAATTTAATGTCAGATAATCAAACAATTTGTATCCACCTTAGGCTTAGTTTAAAGTTCCAAATGGAATGAAAATAGTTTCCCTAATTTAAGCAACATTACAATGGTGTTACTATGTTTATAAACTGGTCTACTATGTTTATAAACTGACATATGTCTGATTCTCTGAGACAGAGTCTGACTCAGACGAAGGATCTTTGATATTATGTTTTACAAAATATTGGCAGATAAATAAAGTAAAAGTAATTAATAAGCAACCTGCCACTTGCCTGTACTTTAAACGAGTATGTCCAGGTAAATCTCTACTTGAATATTGTTTAGATAATGCACTGAGGTCGCCACCTTCACCTTTACCCTTTCCACCTCTAGCAGGCTCAAAAGTTGGCCGTGCAGCTGTTGTCATTGCTGTTGATTACCTGCAAGAACGAAAAGGATAATTAGTTACAGCTGAAGACGTAACAACTTAAATAAAGACAATAATTTATTAGTCAGTTATCATGTTTAACTTGAATAATAATTCACAACTTCATGTTTTAAGAGTTGCAGAGCTTTAATTAAAAAAAGCCTTTATGCAAATGATATACGGTCTGGTAATCTGTCTATCCATATGACCTGAATACTAATAATAAATAAATTC
Source organism: Lutraria lutraria (assembly GCA_964023205.1). Classification (NCBI taxonomy): domain Eukaryota; kingdom Metazoa; phylum Mollusca; class Bivalvia; order Venerida; family Mactridae; genus Lutraria; species Lutraria lutraria. Next base: position 10,234,540 of record OZ026842.1, read on the forward strand.
ACAACTAACATTTTTCCAGCTTGATACTGATCTAAGAAAGTTTTCAGTGCCTTAAATGCTTTGTTGTGATCAATTAGTCATTTAGTGAGTCAAATAGTGAGGATTTGTTTTTATCAGTCAAATGGATGATTGGTCTCTTTGATTTTTGTTCAGTCTTTTTTTTGTGTTTTTCTTTCTCAAGTGTGCAGTATATATTAATATATGGGGGTGAAAAGTATCATTTAATATAGACAGTTCACTCCCAAAATGTGTGAAATAACTGCAACCCTAAAAAAGTACTCAAGCCCAATAAAAATTAGTGGATAGACGTAGGTGATAAATACATTGTGTAATTAAATTTAAATTGAAAATTTGAATATATAATGCATTTATTTTCATAAAAAACATAAGTGTTCCCTTTTAATAGAAACAGATCAAATTATCGGTATTTTATCCGAATCAAAATTTTAGACGGTAATACCACAACTTAAAGAAACAGATAATTAGGCTTTATTTGAACACTTGAGATACAAATAATAACACATTGTAATAAAAAGTACACCACTTAGACGTTGAAAAACAATTATGACACCGATCGTTGCAATTTACAATGCAAAATAGTTATTTATATCAAAATAATAAACACTCACAAGTTTCTTTTTTTGGTGATGACGTTCTTTTCTGTTTATCGTGAAATTTACTCATTGAGTTGGCCAAACAACTAAATCTGTACGTGCTGCCTTGCTTAAGTAAAGTTGTTGTATACATATAAAACCAAGAAGTTTTCATTCTAGTCACTGATATTTTCGTTAGTTTCTTTATGATAGCTTAAATAAAGATACCATCATGTAAATGATTAAAATCCAAGCTTGAATACTTGATAGATGAAGAGTTTTAAACTCCCAATGTATCGCAATACGTATTACAATACAGTGTTGCATATCGCAATAAATCGGGATACGAAATTCCTCGCAATATCCATCCCTAATGATCATATAATTTCACAGTCAACCAATTCATCGATGGTTTTATTTGTTTGTTTTAACCAGGTAAGTTTTATTGAACTACCTGCTGTTTAGCTGGCTATTTAAACAACTTTTTGATTGCTAATAATTATTACGGAATTGATAATTTGATGATAACTGAATGTACATTCTTATTTTATGCCAACATATTTAAAGACATTGAACAGGTACCCCCAAATCCATATTAATTAGATCTAATCTCCTAATTAATTGTTTTATTACCCCTTTTCAGATTAATCCTGTATGGTCACGGTCTGTAGACTTGACACCTAGTCAAAAAGTAGGGTCATAAATTGTATTGGTTTATAGTGATAATTAGTTTATGACTTTAGAAATTCCTGATGTTTTAATAAGCATTGGGTAACTGATTATGTAAATAAAAGCAAGTCTATCAGAACATCATTTTATTTTACGTGTACAAATGTACATACATATAGTAATATAATACGGCAAAAAACGACACTCATATAATTATATAAACATCGAATCAAAATATATACATACATAATAAAATTATCTTTATATTTTGACAATTAACGTGATCTGAATCATACATATAAATCATCAAAGGATATAGTACGGTACATTTTCTATCAATGACCATGTCTGTTTCATTATACCCCTACTGTGGAAAGAGGGGTCTTGCTTGTCCATAAGTCACATGCCTCACATTCCTGGTTCAATGTCTTTTAAAAGAGTGGAGTAAATGTGAAGTTCAGAACATTTGAAGAATCCAACATTATCCAAAACATTCATACATTATTAAATCATATGTACAGACTTTTGTATATAGGCATTATACACATGCAGGTTGCCTGTCAGATATTTAAATTCTTGGCATTTAAAGACTTCAAAGGAGTTCTTGTTCATATTAGAACTATATCTTAACGTAACTTGTCCAATCAAATAGAGGAAGTGCCAGCGGTCATACAACGAAAACCAATTTATCAGCTAAATTGACCGAAGTCCACATAATTAAGTTATTTCAGCGCTTTGATTTTCAATATAGAATAAAGACATTGAACCAGGAATGCGAGGCATGACCTATGGACCAGCAAAACCCCCTGATTCCACAGTAGGAGGTAATAAAACATACAGGGGTCATTGATAGACTAGCTTCTGCTTACATAAAATGCTTATAAAAACAACAGGAAATTATTCATGAACTAATTAGATCACTATATAAATCAATCAAATTTATGACCCTCTTATTTGACTAAGTGTCAAATCTACGGAAACTTAGCTGACCATGACCAGAGAGCATATATATAAGATTAGTCCTAATGTGGATTTTTTGGGGGGATCACTTATATAGTAGCTGTTCAATGTCTTTAATTGTTATACCAAGGGCTTATATATACATACACAAGTCCTTGGTTATACGTATAGATTTCTAGAAAAAATACGTAAAAAAATAATCATCTTGAAATATTTTAATGACTTCTCCTAAATGAAAATTCCAAACAATTTATATGTAATATTGTGATGTGTTTATGTAATATGTATGACATCACGACATAATAATAAGTGAACCCAAAGACCTATACATACATATATATATGTATAGGTCTTTGTATGTATAGGTCTTTGGTGAACCTTGAAGAAGTAGATATATAAACCCAGGTGATAATATTTATATACCAACACAGATCTATAGATGCGTGTATCAGCTAGTATATGCATGGTATATATAAGGTATTTGTATGATTAAATTGGCTGTGATATTATCCAACCCAATTGACTTAGTTTGCAAGCAGGAGGTCGCGGTTTCGAGCCCTGCATCGGGTACGTTATTTTTCTTTTCCTATAACATATGTATATATTATCTTGAACCATTAATTGGACTATGGGTTGATATATTTCACCCAGCATAAGTATTAAAGCAATGTGAAAGTAAATTTAGATGACGCGTGCCTTTGTCTGACTGGTTCGCGCTTTCTTGAACCGTCCTTACACTAGTACAGCGATAACAGCTGTAAACCAGTTTTCGATCGTCTAGCCAGAAAATTCACAATGGCTGCGAGCTGTTGTGGAGTAAAGAAACAGAAATTAAACAATTCTATGCCGTCTGTTTCTTGCAATGGGACGTCAAGTTACATGAATGGTTTGAAAAATGGATACACAGTGGCATCTCCTCAGATGTGTTTCTACTGTTTTGACGTTCTTCATAGCCATTTACACAGCTACGAAACTCCACGAACGCCGTCTTTCTCTAACGATTCATAGTAAGTGGACTCGTCCATGTTTACAAACAATATGTATATAACTGATTTCTACTATCTATTTTTTTATCATATCGAATATGTTGTATGAAGAGTTTCTTGTGTGGTTATATACATGTATAAAAGAGGTCATTCCTTTGGCCATTGATTTAATATTCTCTCGTTTGTTAGAAAATGTACATGTATGTGGAATGATTCATTACGATTTATAGGGGCTTCTCTCATTGTAATGGCAACAAAGAGTTTAGTATGACTAATTAACGATATTCTAACTTATGATCTGTCTGATCAGATGAAACAATGTTTGCAAGATTGAGAATGATTTGCCTAGGACACGTTTCATAATATCCCCAATGTTATAGACATTGTAAGAATCTGGAATCATTCTATTAAAGTCAATCTTAGTTTGTTTTGAAGTTGAACATTTACCCTGAGGCTTTTAGTTTTAATTTGTCTTTGGCATCTTTGCTCATTTTGCTAGTCAAAACTGATATTAGAGTTTGGATATCATGGGCACAATGTATTGATCAGTTCTTTCAACTTCAAGTATGATTAATTTTGTTGATAAATTTACTAAAAAAAAATTATTAGTTCATTTAAATTTTAATCACTTGGATAAAATGTTCACTTTTTCTGTTCATGATTTACTGACTGTTAGTCTGTGGTGACAGTCTTAGAATTTAGTGCCGGACATTGGACTGAGTCCACCTAAATGGCCATTGCTCCATTAAATTTGAAAAGGTTAACTAGTGGTCTGTCCGATGGTCCATTAAAGTTTTCAGTGACGATTTTACCATGTTTCTGAACAAAAATTAAATATTTTTATCACTAGCGAAAAATATGTTTTTTTAGCTAAGTTATATGAATTTTTTGTGTGTACTCTTTGATCCACTAAAAGTTCATTTGGTCATTCAACGTTTGCATTTTCACTAGATTGAATGTCCAGTGCGAACCCTTTAACTTGTGGCTTGGAACACAACTAGGCATAAAGGCCATAGCATACATGTATACAGGTCGTCCCTATTAGTATTACCGTCTGCCTAACTCTCAACCTACCTTAAAATGCACGACAGTGCAAGTCTGTAATCTTACAAGTTAATACAACCATTTAATACTCATAAACAATTCTTCTTGTCAAAAAACATAAAAATACTGTCAATAACGATTAAATAATACATCAAGTGATCCATTTCTTGACGCACTGACGGCCATGAGGATTTTTGCTTGGTGACCTTATTACCATTCATCGACCAATCAAATGTGAGATATGAAGTAACGCGGTAAATTCCTGCGACAGTATTGAACTCCCAATCTATGTGCAGACCATCTTATCATTTGCAGAAACATCAAAATTGTGTTTGAATGAGATAAAATGCATTAAAATGCGACACATTCATATAGCAGTGTTAGTTTGAATTGAATTGAAATGACAGTATGAATGATAAATTGACTTGATTGTAGAAATGACATTAATTATCAATGAAAATGTTTAAAAGTAGTGGTACATGCAATGTAAACAAATGCTAGGCGGAAGCAGAGGCGACATGCATGTGTCAGTCATTATTATCTGGGCACCGGCTGTAATAGGGTCACAGCAGTAACAAGCATACAAGGGATACACATATATACATATGTATGTCATATATATATCGCAATAATATTCAGAGAATAAATTTTGTTATTGTAACTTTGTGATTTATGAGTGGCTTTTTGGTGCTCTTTTTAAATGATAAATCATAAATAAGCCTTATAACTTGATCTAGAAATAGAATGATTAATACAGTTTATATACAAAATTATGTTAATTAATTAATGATTGACATGTTTCAGTTTGAAATACTGTAACTGACACTCATGTTGCGCATATTAAGAATGAGATGATTCACCGATCCATTATAATGCTGGCTTGTGATACTTGTATCAGCACATCTATGCATTTTACAGAAGATGATGCCTTATTTTGGTTTTGTTGTTGAATAAATCTGGACTTTGTTGGCAAATTTATCTTAGTGAAAAATAATCTAAATTGACATTGTTCATTCTGCATTTCTTGACAAACCGTTTTTTTCTACCATTGTTTAGTACTGGAAATGGTTTCAATATTTTTTCTTTTATTCTTATCTGCCTGGAAATATTTTGAAATAATTTCTCAGATACTGATGTATTTTGATTTGTATACTTTAATGTTATCTGAACTTAACTCTCCCTTTGTGTGTATTGAATTTGACAAAGTCTAAAAAAATCTCTCACAGAATTGCTATGGAAATGAATTTCAATGTTAATTTTGCATCTGTGTATAAAATAATGAAATCATGATTGTAAAATGAAACCATAAACTTACTGATTACCAAAAACATTTCTTTGGGATGCATGAATTGTCCTATCTATTTGTCCTTACATGTGTATTTGTAGGGATAATGGCATTATTTTCTCTCTAGATTTCAGCATTTTAAAAGTACACAAATGATTGTTTTTTATTTATGATTTATAATGCACTTCATTTCAGCCCATTATTTGTGACATGGAAGGCTGGGAAGGAACGTCGATTGCGTGGTTGTATAGGAACATTTTCTGCCACAACTTTACATGGTGGTCTCAGGGAATATGCTGTCACAAGGTGAGTATTGTTTCTTTTAAGCATGTCATGATTTATTATACAAGAAAATTAAAGGGGTGAATAAACCTGCAGACTTTCTTATACTGATGTTGAAAATATTTAGGTATGGTAACTTTTGTCACTTTAGTTGTCCAGGACATTAAAATTCATTTGCTGGTATATTTCAGTGCAATGCGTGACAGTCGTTTTTGTCCTATCACTAAGGAAGAGTTTCCAAGACTTCATTGCTCTGTTTCAATTCTCACCCACTTTGAAGAAGCCAGGGATTATTTAGACTGGGAGGTAAATTGTTTTTAATTATCCTAGTATGTAAGCTCGTTTTTTTCTTCCGTTGATGTGTTAGGTTGCTTATGTGCTAACAGAAGTTAGGACATTTCGTGAAGCGGTTACTCAAGATTAAGCCCCCAAAAAAATGTCTGGTTCAGGGAACCCGACCTACCCTAATATTTCCCGCCGACCCTAACAAATTTTTTCCGATTCAAAAAAAAAATCCCTACCCCCCTAACTTTTTGTGGCAATATTTCCTGAACCAGACATAGTTTTTTAGCCTTATGATTGATATGATATATGGAAAGTCATGAAGGGTGAAAAAACTTCATCTAGGTGTTGATGTCAGACCTTTACCAATGTACAGAATTTGAAATGTATCAACTTATCACTGATAAGCCGCTGATACTGAAACATAGGGAGTGAAAACACTTGGAGATATATCAGAATGATTGTATTACACATACTGCATAATGTATTGTATTATTATCATTGATTTTTCTTTATAGGTTGGTGTAAATGGTGTTAGGATTGAATTCATCAATGAGAAAGGTCACAAGAAAACTGCCACATATTTACCAGAGGTTGCCAGTGAACAAGGTATCATTTGATCATGTCTGTATATCAATAGGTTAATAGCAGGGGTTGTAATATTCCGGATTATTCCGGAAATCCGGATTTAAAGCCGCCAGGGGCACTTTTGAGATCGATGTAAATCCGAGGAGTTTTTTTCGGGGAGGGGGGGGGGTACGGATTGGGATGGCTGTTAGCACATCCCAGCATCTGGATCACTTGGGCGTTTTTCCTGTTCACTAACACTTGGTTAACAAGCGTCTGTATACACAAGAGTATTTGCAATTGCAGAACGAAAATTCGAGTAATATTTAGCTTAAAACTCGAAGTTAATCGAAGCTTATGAACTTTTAAATCGTTGACAATTTGTTGGTTAATGGGTCCTATGAAATGAATAATTATCAGCAACTTTTTAAACATGGGTAGCAGTACATTTTGACCCTGACTCGGCCCGAATAATTTCGACCCCATTAATTGAGGTAAGAAATTGTGAAGGAATTCGATCTCTATGACCTTGTCATGGAAATATTTTGTGCACATAATTTGATATAAACATGATATGGCTGATATGTCATTCCTATGTATTAACTTGTAAAAAATAGTGGGTGGGGTAGCAAAATTGAAGAATCTTTCAAGCAAGTTCCAAGGATTAAGTCTCCCATCTTTTGTCAGGTCCCCCCCCCAGTATTTTGGGAACATGACCCATACCCTTGGGATTGGTAATTTCTTCAGTGTTTTGTTAGATATTGGGAAAATATGTGCTATTCCAATTTTGAAATACACACACATAAATTGACACTATCACTGACCATAATGGGAACTTTCATTTATTACATGTCTTTTACAATGAAAGATCTCTTTGTTTTCAGAGATTATAGTTATAATCTTTTTTGTTTTATTTTTGGAAGTTTCAATTGGGAATTTTTGTCTGTGAATTGGAAAAGAAGGAATATGACCCAATATCAGCTATAAAAGTTAGCCCAAAAAATCCCTGTGTATTAACTATTATCATCTTTTTTAGAAATATGGAGAGAAAAACATAGTGAGTTTGAAAAAAAATCATGAATTTGTATTGCTGAAATGCATTACAGAAGAACCTGAAAATGCTCAAAATTGTTTTGCTTCGGGGGGCTTTGCCCCCCTGAACCCCCTACAAGGGCTCTGCCCTCAACCCTGCTGGGGACCTGCCTCCCCAGACCCCCGGCTAATTTTCAGGATTGAGAATCTTGTCCTGTTACAACCCCTGTAATAGAATGGTTTTACGGTCCACAGCGTTTAGTATATTGTTTTAACTTACTTTGTTATGCTATTTTAGAGATTGACTCCAGAGGTCAGATCTAAAGTCATTTACCTTATACTTTGGTTTTACGCATTATATGAGGACGTTTTCAGTTGTTTATAGAATAAGATGGAACAGAAGTTTAGATGATCTTATAATTGCTAATACCTACTTCAAGATAATTATGCTGGTTTGCTATCAGTTTCATGAGATTAACTTGGCTGTTGGAGGGCATTATAGTATTATAACCATTTTAATGGCCTGAACAAACTGATGACTAAACATTCAGTAGATCACTAGATTCTAATGGTTTTCTGTATCATCTTACTGGAGGCTTGATCTATTTTTTTTATTTGAATTAAATTCTAATCTTTTCTTCTCAAAACTTAAATACCTAGATTACATCATACAAGCAAGCTTTCTTGAAAGAGAAAAATACTATTTTTGTGGTATACATTCTACTTGATGAATGTGAAGTAACTAAATATAGTAATGATTTTTTTTTCTTATTTCAGGATGGGACCGTGAACAAACCATTGACTCTTTACTCAGGAAAGGGGGCTATAAGGGACCCTTAAATAATGAGATCAGACGTAGTATACGTCTGACACGTTATCGTAGTGAAAAAATCACATGTAGTTATAGTGACTATATATGTCACAAGCAGAATTCACACGCATGACGTTAGATGCGTACAGTCCCCATATTAGGCAGTCCACATGCAAATTATCATGATGCACACTTGAGATCACATGGTCATTTATTGCTTTCAATAGAATTACATCTTTCACATGTGTGATTGTCACATGATAATGGAATTGTTATGTGATTTGATTGTAGTACCAGTTATAAATGATTATTTGTTCATGTACTAGATGTGTTGTGTTAGGATTGTTGCAACTGTATTATGAACTTTTTCTGAGTGTAAATCATTCTAGATATGATGTGATTGTTTTATCTGATATTTTAGTGGAGAAATGTGGATTGATTTTATATGCGATAAATCTGATAGTTTGGTTGATGTATTTTTAGTTTGTTTCCATATAAAGTCTAATTGTTATTTTTTCACCTTACTAATATTATCCCTTTCTCAAATATATTTCTTTAATTGGCTTGCTGTGGTTTACATACGCATGTTAAAGCTATTGTTAACATTAATTTTACATTCTTACTATCCCTTATTTTTGTTTTTCTTTAATTATGTATTGGGAAATATATTTTATTATTTTAAATTTCCATTGACAATGTCAGATAGAATTAGTTTCATCTGAATCATCATCAATGGATTGAATGATGAAAACTTAGACTAAGTATTTTGAATTAATGATGATGTCATTGGTGTGTATATGTCAATGTTATATCTGTCTTCATAGTTTATAAATTAGGTCATATTGAGATTAGATCTTATCATTTAACAATATTTCATGCAAACGGATACATACTAGTATAGCATATACCATGCTAAGCTGTGATCTAGTTTATTGGGAATTAAAAAGGTAAAAAAATGTAACTGTTCTATAATATGTGGAAAGTATAGAAAATGACAGACAACACTTCACTTTATGGATGAATAATCAGTTTGAGTTTGAAGTTAGTATCTCTGTTGTTAACTAGTCATCCTACATTTGGAGTTAATTTATTTATTGGCAATACTAAGCTCATTAATACAATCAGAGGCAGTAACAAGCTCACATCTGAAGACTATGTATTTATAACAAGGTGTTTTCTGAAAGATCAAACAGATGTCTTCTCTAGATATGAAAATTTATTTGCTTATCTTTTTTGTTCTCGTCAATGTAGGGAAAAAAACGCCAGATTTCTTATCAGTTAATAGCATCTGAGAATCAATCAGTCAGTCGATATCTTGCTGGTGTATAAATGTACTTTTCTATTAAGACTGATGGAGTTGTGTTGTTTTATAAAATGGCAGATCTATGATATTGTTTTTACCTAGTTTGGTGTTGATTGAGGAGGATGTAAAATGATTGATCGGTTATTAGCTTATAGTTTTGGTGAAAGTAGAGTTAGTTCCATTTGAGAGAATGCTTATGATTTTTTTTCTAAAACTTTCATTAGCTGTTCTTTAGTGAATAAATAATATTAACTCAATCATTTTATTATTTTACTTTTATTGCAACAAGTCTTAGTATTAACTGATTGTTTATGATAGAATCAGTAGATATTTAATCTGTTGACTTATATGTCTGTCCATTTATTTGCTATAAGGTTCTTACCAAATGTAAGTAAACAAATTTCTTCTGTGGAATCTTCTAAAATAATAATTGTGATTTATAACATATTATTGATTATTTTACCAGCAAATATCAAGCATTAAGTTCTGTTGCCCCAGGTCTAATATTTAACACAGTGGTAGATAATAAATTTTATTTTGAACATATTCTTTTTAATAGTGTCATCTTTACCAATAATCCTACTTAATCCACAGAGGTCATGAATTTGTATAAATGAATCATTTTCAGATGCATACGTTTTAATGGTAATGCATGAAATCTCATATTTGATTGTATTAAATTTCAAAGAATGAGTGTCATTGCATTTACTCCTGTAATGTTGTGTGTATATACCTGCCTATACAGGGACTGTACTGTTAAATTTTTCATAGAGACAGCATGAATTTAGATCTTAAAGATATTTTAATCTTTCATTAAGTTTTATATGTATAAATTTTAGAACCAATTTGTGTATAACATGTTTTTGTATAAATAGCATGTTTAGCTTCGTGAAATTTTACTTGAAATCGCGTGAATATGTTGAATCATTTGTTTTTCCTTGCATTGTGATAAAATGAACAGTTTTATTTATGCATCTTATGTATATAAGTGTCAGCTAACATCTGTATGATACATGCATTAAAGACATTCATTTCCATTTTGTAGTCTAATATCTATATGAGTTCAATCTTATTTTGTCTTTACTGAAATGGACTGAGCTTTTGTGGAGGATTTCCAGCTTGAATTTGAAATATATTGTTTACTGAATCAAAATAATGCTACAGTGAATGTAAAAACGTGAATAAGAATTACTACTTACAAGGGCATGTGTAAACTAAATTAGGTCAATGAATATGATACATACGATAGAAAATATGGATGATTTTTAAAAGTGAAAGATTTACTTCCAGTAATCTTCAATAAAGACAGTACACTTACAATAATGTAGCACAATAGAAATGTAAAAAGATTTTGAAACATTTATTTGCCACTAAAGAATGAATCAATTATTGTTTCACAATTATAATCATGATTTTGTATGATGTACACAGACAGAATTGTTTAAGCATTAAAATAATTTGTCAGTTAAATAATCATGTTGCTTATTTTATCTTGCTGATTCCTTTTTCTAATTCTCATCTTGTACAGCAAAATTTCACACTTATATACATCTTAAAGGCCATGTTTGTCTAAATTATATTATTAGGTATTTTGTATTTCAAATGCTTCTTTCTTGCTTGGACCAAATAAAAACAAATTCATATAAGTTAGATTTAAATATAAATCGTTGTCACTGACTATATGACAAATGCAATGTTTTTATTTGTTTTTTCATTAGTTCAAGATTGTTGTTCTTTATAGCAAATATGTTACTTCATGCTGATCTATTATTTCATGTTTGATTCATTATTTAAACATAGATTCATATAATTTCATTGTTTGTTAAGAAGCAAGGTAATATTGCCACATTTTGGTGTTAGCAAAACCAGTGTATATTGTGCCTTTTATGTTTAGTCTTATGTTCATAAAACCCCAGTTTCACTGCATCCAATCGATCTCTTTGTTCGTTTTCATATCGGTTTTATATGTGTTTCAATTTCATGTTGTTTTGTCTAACATTCCCATTTAGAAACCAAGCTTGGATATCAGTAAATATGAAGTACATGTAAATGAATACTTGGTGTCATACAGATATAGTCAGTTTACTGGTAATATTATTTTTAAATGGCTTTTTTGAGTATGAATCTAGTTTTTTTTCTATTTTTTAATTGCTTTGTTATATTCATTATATTGTTATGCTTTAATTGGATTAAATATTAGTTAAAACATCGTCTGTTATATCAATACTCCACATCTTGCTTGATATTGAAATTCATCATCTACCTTGTAAGTATATTTTATGATACACAATTTCTACTGGAATCATCATTTGTTTAATTTATGAACTATCTCTTTTAACAAATGGCCCATTAATTACACTTGTGGCCTGTTCAACTGTTGCATTATGTACTATAGTATACCAAATGCAATGTTATACAAGAGATTGGAGCTCTGAAAAACATCTATGACCGTTGTATAAGAATGGTAGCTTTCCAAAATCTGATTAATCTTCGATTTTGCTACCATTTGATTTAATTGATTCATCGTCATGTAAACACTGAAACCAACATTGTGTTGTAATAAAATTGATTCCTTTTCTATAACAATACCCATGATAATATCATCTGGTCAGTTCCACATTATCACCTGTATCTTGTATAATCAAAATCTCCTAACATTGCAATTTCGTCCAAACTGTAAATTTGAGAGCATATAGCAAGCATTTATATGTTTTAACTCCTTAATTTAAGGGTTTTTTTTGTTGGTGAAGCAGAAAATGAATGAGCAAAATTAATTTGATTTGAGTTTATTTGTCTAAAGCTTAAATTGATATCAATTCATTCGGTTCAATGGTTTTGAGATTCTATTACAAGAATCTATTCTACCTAGCACCTTGGAAAATTAACCCCAATGGATCTTACAAAAATCTGTACAGCACTGTATTTTATTCTTGTAACTTACAATTGACTCCTTTATACATTTGTGCATGCAGACATATGTTTCATGTTTAATGATACATATATAATAATTGGTTGATAAGACTAGCTACATGATATTGTAAAAATATTATAATTTTTGCACTAAAAAGAATATTGATATTCATTTAACGTTGTATTTTAATTTATCAAGTTAAAATAAAAGAAGCCACATTTAGAGACCTTTATTATTGTATTGTAGACTCATTTAAACTGCTGTACAATAATGTTAGGATATTTAGTGCAAATGGTTTGTTTCACGCCGAAAATACAACTCTGTGAGAATTATTTCCCTTTGCTATCATTTCTCCTGTTTAGTCACAAAATTGTGGAAATTAGATAGATTCTTGTCAGTTAATTTGGATGGACTAGCAAACTTATCATCTCATTTAATTGATGATAATGAAAACTATTCTTATTTCTTTCTGCTCTCAGGATGATCCATTTTCTGTGTAATGTATGTATGTGTGTGTGTGTGTTGTTTATGTACCAGTATTTGAACATTCTTAGCTTTTGTGATGAATGGTAGTAATTTAATCAAATGATGTAGAATTATAGTAGTAAAATGATTGATACACTTTGTTATTTGTGGTAAAATAATGTGTAATTATTTGGTAAATGTCAAATTTAGTTGTTTATACATCAGTTTCTTGTTCTGATTATAGTAAATTGTATCTTGTTTAAATGGATGTTTTATTGTGTTAAAATATTGCTACAATATTGTTCATAAATCTTTTAATATGGTTAAAATTTTTGGCCAGTCTAGGTTGTTTTTATCTGACTGAAAGTAGGCATTGACAAAAGTTACTTACATCTAGATTTTTTTTGCAATTGATCAAACTAATTGATTATTGGTTTAAATTAGTGATAACTGGTATGGATAAACATTATTGTTGTATTTTACCATCTTAAGGTGATTAAAGGTGCAGAATTTGTTTCCATATATGCTCTGACTAACCAGTAAGAATGTCATTTCCCAAATATCTGATATAATTATGTGATTTAGAATTAAAAACGAAAGCTGCCCCAGGTTTCAAACTAGACATCAGTTGAGGGTCAAAAATGATTTTTAGCGGATAATTACTTACGATAACTGATGAATATCCTACAAATGTTAATTAATATAATAGTAAATTTGACCCTTTGGTTTGAATTCTCTAAAGTCAGAAGTTATATTTTGCTAATTTCTAGAGCCAAAATGTCATTTTAAGGGTCAAAAGAGAACCCTGAAAGCAGCAAGTCTTATTTCAGACAAAGAACAAAAAAATTAAATCTTTTTATGGTAGTTTTAGACAATGATCTACATATTCTGATAATACATTGTTGTTTAAAAAATTATTGAAAAATTTCTTGGTATTTCTGGTTTATCTGAAGAAGAAAAATCGTTCCATGCTTTTATATCATGAAATAATAAGAAAACAATTCTGTAGCTTTAATGCTTGTTGTGCAATGTTTTAGAAAACACTGTTAAATGATAAATAAACTTGTTAACCTTGTTGACTTTATTAGTACTGTAAAACCCGTGAAGACCGTACCCCATCCAGACCAGTTCAAAAGTCCGGTTTTCAGAGAACTTTTGATAAATATTGTAAAAATTGAGACTTCTGATTTTCTGGGAATTCCTGTTTTCTAGGAGTTCGGTTATCATGGGTTTTACATTATTTTGGTTTTATCTGTTATTTTACTCTGTATGGTAGATTGAATTAGGGTATGATGTGTTTTAATAAAATATATATCTATAAATATATTATTAAATGCTATAAAACAATTATTCCAGTGTTCCTTTTTCTTGTTACTGATTTTGTTTATTGTAGTGTATTATATCGTTCCAGTCAACTTTACCAGTGTACTGTATATTAACATCCAGGTTACATTATGAAGGTTTGATTTGGTGATTTGACCACTCTACATGGCCAATGTACTGCTTGTCTTCTGTGTTATGTTACAAAAATAAAAACAGAAATCTACGAATTATAGACATAATGAGTTTATATTTGTAATTAGTGACTGGCATTGTGCCTTAAAGGAACAAAAATACTTGTAATGGTTTACATACGATTTTGTTAGATGCATTCTTGCTACAAAATCTGTATAGCACAGAAAACTAAGTAGTTTATATATAAATGCCTTTATACTGGTGACGATTATGGCAAAAATGCTAATGAGCTTTCTTAAAGATAAGAACTGTTGATGATACTGTATGCAGCTTATATCTCAAGACTCCAATCTTAAAAAATATATTTTTTGTAGCCTCTCCAGAGCAGTCCTCTCTTGAACAACAAGCAACAACCTCCCTTCAATAACTGCCTGCTTTTTCTCACAATTTAACTATTCATGTAACATTTTTAGAGCAACAACATATTTTTCTACTCACAGAGGGTGTTGCTTTGGAGAGGTTGCACTGTAAATGAAAAAAGGTTCTGCTTACATACAGATCTGATAGTATTTTGGATTTTAGTGGAAACGTGATACTTTTTTGGCCTCGCACAATTTTGATTTACGCTATGAAATTTTAAAACAAAAATATAGACGCTAAGAGAAATTGAATAATTGTTAAAACATTCCTCTGCATTTATTAGCAATAGTGAAGGTATGATTCTGTCACCAGAGCGTACATATCAATAATTGCCAAAGCACTGGTGTAGCATCCTATAGGCTCTGTAGGCACGTGCCTACACTTTCTAATAACAACAAAAATAACAATGCGAAAAACGCAATAATAATTAATGGTTATGGGCTGGAAGAATGGACCATCACAGTACCCAGAACTGCAAGAACTTCATATAAAAGTATTTTAGGCTATACCAGCAATCTACGGTGAAAAGATGCCCCCTTAGAAAGATGCCTACACATTATTTTAGGGCAAGCTATGCCCCTGACTGTCACAAACATAATTTATAAAAAGATCTTATGGTATACTTAACAGACACAAACAATAGGTTGTCATGCTTATATCTATGGAGAAAAATGTAGATTTGATATCTTACAAACATTTATGTGTTTGGAATATTCAAGTACATTAGACGCAGTTTCTCACTAAAATGAATCATTTTACAGGCTAATAATTATATACTTCTACTTAAATAATATTCTTTAAAAAAATAACACCAACAACTAAAGATAAATTAAGTGTGTAGGGTTCGTGGTTCTTGTTCCTACATTTTGTATTACCTCAACATCTAAGGGAAGCAACTCGAACTGACTTTTGAATTGAAAATCAATTTTCCCACGGTCCTCAGACACATCTTTACATAATATCGTTTTTGTGATTATAATCAGCTAAATAAATGTTTGACTTTTAGATAGGGATATAAGTAAGGATGTTAAATTAAGGATTTGAGGCAGAAAAACAGGAAAATAAAGTCAGAATAACATTTTGTGGTTTTTAATAAGGGAGATAATTTGAACGTAGTGGTATGGTAATTTGGCGCAAAATTCTCCGTAATCTGAAAATAATTTCTTCAATATTTCTTAGATTTTTTGCCTTAAGGTGATATTAAATGCATATTTATATAGAGTTATCTTTAAATAGGCTATACGAACAGAAAAAATATCGATTTTCAGAATTTGAATTTGAACATTATTATCATAAATATTTTTCTTTCATTTCCTATTTAAAGTATTCATACGTGTTGATATACCCCCGCAAACGAAGTATGAGAGGGGGTATATTGAAGTCACTCTGTCGGTGGGTTGGGCGGTTGGTTGGTCCGTTCGCATTCAACATCACAAGTTTGTGGAGCGAACTACTCCTTAAGCGATTGTAATGAAACTTAAACTATGTTATTACCATGAAGTGCAATTTCCATGCCATGGTGATTCACACATTCCAGAGTTATGTGCCCTTGAACTTATCAGTATAGAACGACTACCCCCCCCCCCCAGAATACCGGAATAGCATAGATTATAGGCCAAACTCGATATTACCAAGGACTTATATACATACATGTATGTATTTAAGTCCTTGATATTACTAGAAAAACACCTTAACCGATATTGATTATGGAATATTGTAGGTTTTGTTTTTTGAAAAAGTTATGAGTACAGTTTATACACAAGAATCATATCATTAATTGAATCGCCGAATGAAGAAATGTTGTAGACAACCCGATGTCAATATGATGTAAAATTTCGCGTAACACCCGGAAGTCGAGTTACACGAACGCTGATATCGACTTCCGGGTGCATATAAATAATCTGTCTCGGGAACAGACCGTCACATTTATTGTCACAATACAGAGGTATGTACTATCGTATTTTATTTCACTAATTTATATTGTATAATTCAATGAATATATCTTCATGGCGCAAAACGAATGAACTAATTAGTCGTACAGCTTTTGCTATTTGAATTTTATCTCTTAACACGCCTGCGGCGTGAAAGCTATCGTTTCATAGTGTATTTCAAAAAAAGAATATTAGGATAAGACGAACTTAGTTGAAGTTATAAGTACAAGTATGTCTCATACTTTTAAAATTACGTACTGAATGCAAGTGCTATCAGAAATCACTCTAAAATTATATGATCAATATTTACTGTATGTATATACATTGTATGTCCATGTTATGATTGTCTAAAATGTATGTATGCCGATCTGTCAAATTGTAAATATTTGCCACATGGGACAAAGACCTTCTGGTACCATGAAATGAATTTGTCGAACTTGTTAACCTATTTTGTTGTTTAAGTGTTAGAAACGGTGAAAAGTATTTACTGAAGAAAAAAGATCTTTTCATTTGTTTTATTTTTCAAAGTCATAAATTAATGTTTTTATTCTAGACATACAGTTCATATTTCTCCATTTATGTTAAATTTACAGTGAAAAAAATGAAGTCTGTTTCCCTTCTCATTGTTGCCGTTGCTATGGTGATTGGTATGGCTGTAGCTGATTATGGTTACGGTGGTTACGGTAGCTACGTCCCTGCCTACGGCGCCGGTGGATCTGGACTCAACAACAACTCATGTGAGTGAAATATGTCTTTATATATATATACACGTCCAAATCATCATTTTCTTATTTAAAACAATTATTCTTACATTTATATTCTTTATCCCGTTGTGATTTACAAAATAAGCGATTCTGGAGTATGAGTAGATATTTATATATAATGTACTCATATTGTCCTATGAACTAACACTTCGATGATCCCGCTAATTACGGACGCTTCTTGAAATAAGAGAATGTTTCCTTTTTTGTTTAATTGTCTTTTCATCTTAAATAGGAACTGTTTCCGCTATTCTATTGTAGCTTTACTGCATTTTTCTCTGACCATTTTGTATGTTTGTGCTTTTTCTGACACCAATATTAAGACCACATGCACGCTCGGTAGAATTAAAATTTAGCATCTCAAACTTCGCAGCGCTGACAGTGAACTTGATTACCGCAAGGCATAGATTGTTCCAGGTCCGAACATCTGACCGTCCCATTACTGGCAGAATAATTGTTTGCATGTGATAATAATCATACACAAGTATATTAATTTAATTAATTTACATAATGATTAGCAACTATGAGTGGAATTGACTTGAAGGGAGAAAAATCAAAATCAACAAAGTCAAACATTTTCATTTTTAAATCATTGAAGCGAGCGGAACATGTTTGAATTCAGCAAACGCTGCTTGAATAGTTCATAGTAGAATATAACCTGAAACAATCATGTTTAATCATGTTAAATAACAAAGGCAGTTTTTGTTACAACTCATTTGAGAAAACTCTCTAAGGTTATGAAAACAATTTTATTCTACACTTTTTGAAATTTATGTATAGCATTGCTTGTCAGACACATCTTTTTTATACTTTAACCAATCGTAACTACTCGGGCATTACCGTCACTATCTTTTGACAAACGCCGAGGAGTTCCGATAGGTTCTTGGCACGTTAGCCGTATACATGTACTCCAATGACATGCATATAAATGTAGTAACTTAATCATTCTATATTTCAGTGTACATGTTTGGATTTCTTTTCCTCATTCTGATCGTCATCCTTTCTTTGAAAAACGACACAACTTCTAACTTCACCATCAGTGGATAATTTTTCGGTCACGTGTCTGTCGCCATTTTATATGGCTTACTTCCGGCTGCCTTAGTATGGTAAGATATGCTCTTATAATTTTGAATTTACGAAACAAAAACATATAAAACCTCATGAATTTAAACAAATTTGATCAGTTAATCGTTAAAGCCCCATTAGCCTTTTTTATGTTAAATGTCTTATTTTACCAAGAAAGGTATCTTATCAGTAAAATTGACTTTTACTTACAATAAAAACATTCCGAAAAAAATGTTTAATCATAAAGTACATATAGAAATATAGCACAGTATTTTTTTCAATGATATTGCAAAAAATAAGAAAAACCGTATTGACAACATTTTTACAAGATGGTGCTAAAGAAAAGCCTTATGTAAATATGTTTTAGAGCAAATAAAATATAATTCTTATATTTTACTATCATTACATCTATTGTTCTGTATTACTGAATTTAAAAAGCTAATGGGGCTTTAAGTAGCATATTTAGGCACAAACTTGTTGGTTGTTACATGCTCATCAATACAAGATAGCTAGGTAGGTCGGGAATTTTTATTTTTGCTACTGAAAACGTGTGGAAAGGTAAAAATGTGAAAAAGTGGATGTACCGTGCTCTAGCTTAATAAAAAGATTAGGGTCGCCGGGAAAAAATAAGATAGGTCGGGCATCCAGAGACAATTAAACAATGTTTTACGCCAAGAATGTCAATGTTTCATTTTGATCAATTTCAGAAAGTGTCCGGGTTTCTTCTTTCAACGCTGCAACATCGTCATCGCCATCATCAACATCAGTCATGAATGACACAAAACAACCGACAACAACATGACACATCTCTGATATCACGATCATCACATCTAGTCCACAGAAATACGGAATACTTAAAAATAAATATATATTCATAATTATGTCCAATGTTGAAAGATTTAACCCCTCATTTTGTTGATTTATGAATTGTAAATAAACTGTTATTTATTCCTATTCAATCATGTGTCTGTTTAATATAAACACCTTTGTCGGTTGAATCCGGCTATCTAAACATTTTAAAAAACAACAACAACAAAGCCCTACATTTACTTTTTAATTAAAGTATGGTTCGATATAAGTACCTCTGATTATGTTCAGAATAACTAACTCAAAATACACACTGCACTTGTGAAAAGTAGACTGATTTCTTATCAAAATCAAATCTTGCTATTATTTTCGTCTATCCATGGGTTCCTTAACAGTCTAGCGATGCATGATGAAGGGAATAAATAATATTTTGCTTTCAATTAATTTGTTTGTTTTTGCTCTCTTTATTCATGTTGAAAATACATCAAATATTAAAATCATAATTCATCAGTAAACGTATGTTGCTTTTTATTTTTTCTATTCGATTCATACTTTAATGCTTAACCTTGGATCCTTTTGAAGTATTGTCTACTTTGATGCAATGCAGTAGTTCTGTACTATTGTGACAGTCACATTAGTCCGGAGTACGTCATCGTTACCACGTACATGAGTTCGTCAAATTAATACACATCGGTTTAGCATAATCAGTATTATACATTTTACAATATATAAAAAATAAGCATTTATTAATGTCATCCCATAAATGAAAGCTACCATACGAGCAAATTACAATCATTAACACTCATTTAATAATTCAACATATAAAATGAACCTCTAGCTGTTAGAATGTACGATGTACATGAAGCAAATATCATGTTTCTACTTTTAGTGGTCTTTGATCTTAGGTATGGCAGTACGCAATAACATATGACATTAATAGTACACACAATCACCGCAGTATATATTGATTTTGTGATTGTATAGAAACCCTTCGTACATAAGTCAGTTTTATTGAGAACTTGAATAGTTTTTGGAAATTGAATGATAGTTCCGCTTTCCCTAGACGTCACTCACTCGGCGCGCATGAATTTTTATGCGCATCTGCCAAGCAAAATTTGTTAAACTTGTTCCCCTTCCATGTTGCAGTGCAAGTCTATGTAAGTTCGATGTCATGAATACTTTCAGTACTTTTATTCTTATTATTTTTTTTATATCAGGGGCAGTAATCATGTAAATAATATATGGCTATTAGAACAGTGTTGTCTCCCTTGCCATAGAGTCGCACCGTCAGCCAGCGCCATTTTGGCG
Organism: Lutraria lutraria; assembly: GCA_964023205.1. Classification (NCBI taxonomy): domain Eukaryota; kingdom Metazoa; phylum Mollusca; class Bivalvia; order Venerida; family Mactridae; genus Lutraria; species Lutraria lutraria. Next base: position 10,255,477 of record OZ026842.1, read on the forward strand.
ACTTTTCCCGCTTAAGTGTAGATAGACGTTAGTTTATATCTGGTTGAAACACCGACCTTCTGTAAGCTAAATGCACAGCTTCTACAACATTTGAAGAGCACCACCCTGTGGGAGCAGCAAATATTGGCCGTTGTTTAGAGGTGGTTGCTCTACAGAAGTTAAATGTATAATAAATGTCAGCTTAGGGAAATTTTGAAGGTGTTGTTATAGAGAGGTTGTTGCTCTACAGAAGTTAAATGCATAATATATGTCAGCTTAGGGAAATTTTGAAGGTGTTGTTATAGAGAGGTTGTTGCTCTACAGAGGGCCGCTCTGGAGAGGTTGTACTGTATGTGAAATTCTGCATCGGGTGGAATTCGAACTCTGCACTGTGGTGAGAGGCTAGTGATAATAACCGTTCAATCATGAAGTTAGATGATGATCTCCCTCCCTACATACATTTATTTATAAAACTTATACAACAATGAATCAGAGGAAGTTGCTGTGCATCTGATCCGGACACCAAAATAAATATAACAAGAAAATAACATTTCAATTTTATTAAGCATAATAATTATACGGTCAATGTCAAAACTTGATAAATTCATTTATATACAATGTACATGTATAATGATATTTTGTGTCTAAAATACAAAAATAGTTTGTGTTTGTATTAAAAAAACGCTGTACAGCAAAGAACAATTAAATTTAATAGATTTTATTTACAACTTAAATCAACAAACTGCATCACCGCGTATGAATACATTTCAATATAAAAAACAATGTCATACATGGACGGCTGAACGTCGCCAGCAAAAAGTAAAAACACAAAAAACAACATTTATATCGATTAATTGTCATCGTCAACTCGAGTTAACAAAAATGAAATCCAGATTTTTGTCAATCACAACATATTAAAATATGCCCTGTGGCAACTTTGCCATTTTACAAATACATTCAAATAAACAATTTGAATCAACATGAATGAAAATGAGACATTGTAATTTAAAGGGGAGGGTTGCGCCTGACTTCAACAGTAATTCATTTTTTATACCAGCCGGAAGTTAATCTAGCTAGTATATCTGCATTCTTTACCAGAAACAACCCAGCTCTCCGCAAGTAACCATCCAGATTTTCAATGAGAATTACCCGGATCAAGAGTGACCTAATATCCGGTTGATCATCGCTGAGAACAATCGTAACAACTCGGGCATTCCCGGAATCCGACTGGAGCTGCACACGGAGTACCGAATTCCTCATACCGGTTACGTCACGCTTTGCTACTATACTATATTAATGTACTGATCAAGGGAGGTAACCGCTGCGGGGAGTTTGGCGGAGTACGGTAATAGCAACTCTTCAACGTTTGTCCAAATAAATAGTCTTCTCAGTGACGGGAATAGCCGGGAATGCCCGAGTAGTTACGATTGGGAGTAAGTTATAAAACAGCCAATCACACAAATCTTGAACAGTTTGTCACACTGTACTCTGTGACTTCTTCAATATAAACAGCTTACATGTGATACAACTTTCATACAAACCTATTCACGATCAAATACATAAAGATAAATAGTATTAATAATTTTATAGTGTCAACGGAAATCAATCCGATATGTACTTGCTTTGATAATCTTGTATACATGTAACTGCAAAAATACGTTACATGACGAATATGTTGAAATCCGGTTATTACATTAATTTGTCTAAAAAAACTAATACAAAAACCTTTTCTACATGTACTTTATGTAATATTCTGGCTTAAAATCGCGTCAATACGTGAATTGATATCGCAGGTGAATAGATAAAGAATGTATTGTTACATAACATCAATAAACATTATATAACAAGTAAATAAAATGACATTCATATATTTTCAGTCATATCCATACTACACCAGACATTATAAAGCAAATATCAGGAATTTGGAATGTTCATAAAAACAAGAGTATATCTTATATATCTATATTCTCATGCATTGAAACGTTTACAAAATATTTTGCTTTATAAAGTATGATAAAGTGTTGAGAAATCTCAACAGCCACATAAATTGTCCTTACAACATACATATATTTATTATAGAAATTGGATAGCCAAAGTAAAAACCTGCACAATTAACTGAAACGCAATATTATAAATCCCCAAACTTATTATGCGTATACAAATGAGGATAAATATCTTTTTCCTTATACGTAATAATGTATTACTTAGCTCCTATAATAATTCATGCAAAATCGTGTATCGGTCCGAGCAATGGTGGTACCCATATAAATTGTAGTGATATTACGTGTATATATATATAAAAGTTATTTAAACAGAAGAAAAACGTATTTAATATCACAAAGCTATTTTGTGAAACATCGCCATAAATTTCACTCCAATATACTTAATAATGTTATAGATATATTAAAACAGACGTCGCTCTTTTGAATAGTAAATGAATACACGCAGCACGAAAACCGGCTTTGCAAATACAAGAAAAAAGATGTATACAATTACATGTACTAAATCCATCAACACTTATTGTATAACATATCAAGTTTTCTACACTACGTATAAATGAATTAAATCGTCGGGATTTCGACGAGTATACGCTTTGTTCTGTTTACTATGCTATTAAGTCATTTTTTCCAGAGAACCATAATAAAGAACACCAAACATGAATGAAATAAGATAACACAGCACAGATATAAACATGATTTAAAACATCAAATCACAAGGTTAACCAAGAAATACATGATAAATGAACGAGGTATGAACTACATGTATTCATAAATGTAACATTGACAACATTTTTGTAAATAGTACTAGCATACATAAACATAAATTTCAATACGTCAACCTGACCACCAGACCACGCCTATTTAAAGACCCCTTTTTGACCCCAAAGGTGGTACAAAAAGGTAAAGGTTTTGTTTATTATAGTGTCACCCCGATTGAAATGACCAGCCAAGTTGGATTATGATCTTTTGATCGCACAGTACATGTATTCAGTAGTATCGAAGTTTTAACGTATTTCAAAATTAAACAAGCCGATATCTACTATTTCCACGGCAGGCTGCTGACGATACTTAGAAAATGAAAATAAATACAATTAACGTGAAAACATTAGTAACATAAAACATGTCCTTATACAAGTTTGATATTTCAGTTTCTTAGAGACTTGAAACCAGCTTTTTGTTTTCGTCTTAATAGTATGATAAATATCACCATTCATCGCTTTCCTTAACAAGAACTTTGAATACAAAATGCATTCAAACAATTTGTATACACGGTATATCTACCATCAGCAAAGTCCACATTTAAAGAAATACAAAAACAAAATCCTTAAAAGAGACGGGTAAAACTTCTGTGAAAACACGTAATGTAATAGCCGTTATGATGAAATATCTATTGTAATCACAAAATTGAATACACAGTAAGCATACTGATGTATTTAGAGACGTATGTTATTAAAATGAAGGATACAAAGTTACATAAACTCAGTATCAGCTATAGGTTAATGTAATGGATAGACAATGAGTGGGCATGGTCTGCACGATTTGGACAGTGTGCCCAGTGACTTTGTCCATTTATTGCCTGCCCGATTTAGACGACGGGTAAATCCATCAATACTATCCGTCTACACCATCTACAACAGATTCAGTGTGGACAATACGGGTAATAGTGGTCTATTGGCAACAGAGTCACCGGATAAATAATATTTTACAATAGCAATATTCATAAACAAATTTGCAAACATAAGATTGTATCATAATAATTATTACAGTTGTGTGAAAATGTAGCATAAATGTCGTGTCAAGCTTGTTTGCATAAAATAATCATAAAAATGATCATATCGTGAAAAAACGTCTACGTGACAACGATGCCTTAAAACAAACAAAATCAACATGAAGTCAGACATTTTACAGACCTATCATTTTGTAAAAAAACAGCAGTAATGTGGAAAACAAGCAAAGATACATTGAATCAGATCAATAAAGTACAGGGTCACGATTCCTTTTGTGACGTCACTCTTGTGATACAATACCACAATCGGAACTCATCGGCGTTTGTCCTAAGAAAAAAGCGTATTTCTCAGTAACGGAAATGCCCGAGTAGTTACGACTGACAACACCATGTAAACGTCTGGTCAAGGACAAAGTTGACACACGTATTGTACTTTCGGATCGTAAAAAACAGTATTGCCGTTAACTGTCTTGATTTAACGCACAACATGTCTATATTACTGAGTTATCATATAAAATGCAAGCACTTGTATGCAGACATACATATATATATTAAAGCACGTTAAGTCAGTGTTCATGTAACGGCCATTGTATGAAGCTGTAATTAATACTAAGCAAATAATAAAACATGGTAAAAATGAGAGCACTTCAGCAATGATACAACATTAAAAATGTCACAGTGGTAACAATAGGAGCATAATTGTAAATTTTTAAAAAAGATTTTGTCAGTAATTATGCTGCCTTCTTGAGCATACATCAATGTATGTCAACAATGTAAGAAGATATTTTCAATAACTTCATGCGACTTTTGAAGTCCATATAAAACTGATGGTAGAAAATGGATTACAGTACGTTATATTGTTTCCGTAGAAAGCGATAACTTTAAAGCAGCGATGGTTTTATTTACCGGAAGGTATGATCCGTCTTTCGCTAATTTGTATGAATTCTCTTTTGGTACCGCTAAAGAGGCGGTGGATCTATGTATTAAGGCCGTATCGAGTGCCCTCTTTGCCCCAGACAAACTTTCCATTGAAACAGCCATCTGGACGAGGTCCCTGTGTGAGGCATATTTTATTTCAACAGTGTCAGTAGAATTGGCAAGTACGATCTTCTCAGCAATAACATCCTCCCCGATGTCATTAGGATGATGTCTTACGTATAGATAAGGTTGAATAACAACAACAGCACTAAGAATGCATAAAGATCCTCCAACGACGAAAGCCATTGTGTATGAACCAGTGATATCGAACATTGCTCCTGTAACCAAAATAACAATCGGTTAATACAGATAGATTGGTTCGCAAAGAAACAATTAATACGTTATAAGACTCTTATTGTCCAGGCTACGCTCACCAGAGCACTAAGGTATGTTCCTATTCGTGCCTGCTTATGTTAACAATTACCAACAATTTAAAGTTTACAAGGACAGATATGAAGCCATTGTGCTGAATAAGCTTATTCTAGGATTTGACCGAGTGATCTAGTTATTTGATAAATACTAAGTGACAATATATCAGACTTGACCTAGATTTCAAGACACGTGATCGGACAAAGCTTCATAAATACCAGGAAGAATGTGTTATCTAGAGTGATAAAAAGATTCACCCGCATTTTGACCCGGTGACTTATGTTTTGGCAAGATAATAAAATAAAGAAGCAGGGCGAGATATTATTCAATCATATTCTGACCATGTTTCTTCAACCATGTATAACATTATTATGAATAAGGCAAGCTACTGAGGACCGACGTCTAAATCGGGCATAAATCGATCACAATAGTTCAAGTAGTAAGCCGAGTCTTTCAATAAAAGTAATACACAATAAGTTTGAAGACAAAATAAAATGATACTGCATTAAAAAGATTGTATCCAGCAAATTATCAAAACAAACTTTGCCTCATCGACGCAAACCAGACTGAAACAAAAAAATATTAGAAGCCAACCGCTAAAAAATATAGTCTGAAACAAACATTTTTGTTTAGTAACGTATACAGAAATTTCCTGAAAAATAAATGAGTCGAAGCAGCACTTAACCACCGCAGTATGGTAATGCATTTGTATTTAATACCTGATGGATTAAAATTTATTTATCTATCACATTTAATTACAGAGAAATGTTTCGGAAACCAAGGCCAAGGAATGCCATGAAAGCACTAGTTATATATACACTAGCCTAATATCTGAACCCCAATAAAAGCATTTCATACTCGACTTTTAGTAAGAGGCAAGATTTAGCAATAATTCGGGCTACATTTCTAGCAGAGTAAAATTTTCGCCGCCATGTTGTAGATAGCCATATCTTCAGCAACAGCATACTCGCATCACCATCCAGCCTTGTCGTCTTTTCTCTGTAACTATGACAACAGAATGTCTCGCTCAGAGGATAGCAGAAAAGAACAGCACACCATTTTAACCCCGCAGTTAGTAGAGGACCAGCAAAAGCTCTATTTCCAAAGCCATATTCTCCAACATTTTGCATCGTAGGGATTCCATCCATTCTGCCACGCCTGTCGAAATAAAAGCTTAATATGAATTAGTAAATAAACAGTATCGGCCGTTGTCCATCCTTGTTATTGCTCCTAGACCAAGATCTAAGCTCAAAAAGAAACACGTATTTTTAAGCACACATATTTGCAGCAATCTAGATACAGACAATAGACGCTATCGACTACCCGAGTAACATATTTCAATTCAAAGCTTACATCACACACCAAGTTGTTAACTTACCAGCCAGAGATGCTCCTATAAGTTGTCCTGCGGCCATAAAGAGAAGGAGACATCCGTAGCCATTAGCAAACCTTGGTAGACCAAGCAAGTCTATTAAAATCTTTACAAGTAATGTTCCAAAGCAACCGGAAAGGAATCCGAAGCAGACTGCGCATGTCATTAAAACCGGATACGTCTTGATGGTGGGAACGATGCATATACAAACACCGGAAAGGAAAAACGAGACCCCATATAAAACAAAAGCATTTACACTGGGGTGCTGATTCACAAAACCGTACGCAATCCTTCCGAACAGATTTGCAACACCAAGTCCTGATATCAGCATAGCACTTCTGTCGGCGTCAATTCCTATGTTCGCACCGTGAGCAGCAAGATGAATATACAGAGCGGATATACCGCAACAAAATAGAAAAACATTAACACACAACATTACGTATCCCTTTTTCTTAAATGGCGTAATGTCAAGGATTGGCCGATCCTCTTTGATTTCCTTTCGTTTTATAGGTCTCATAACTGCCCCTAAGGCACACATGTTAAGTGAAATAGCACCAAGTATCAACAAACTTTGTTTCCAATCATAAATATTGACGAGCCAGCGAATCAGGGCCGGATACAAGAAGTTTCCAACGCCAACACCAGATGCAGCTACACCGGCAGCTATAGATATTTTCTCATCAAAGTAATATGATACAGCAGCTATTGATGGAATGTATACAATACCCAGACCAACACCTGTAAAACAATTAAAAAATACTTCAGTCAATCATATTCAAGGCCTATTCAAAACGACTAGTCTTCTTCAATAAGTGGCCAGACAACGTACAAGTTCTGGACACAGTCTCATTTATAAAAGCAAACCCATCCATCACTCGTGGTACGTGAGCCTAATGTATTCATTTTTGAACAGGGTTGCTTGCAACCTTGTTCTTGGATACTATCAGTTTTTCAACCTCACAGCACCAATATCTAAAAATAGTAACAACTGGTTCCCCCTATCACAACCGATAAGAAGTTCTACCCCAAACGCCAAATAAATAGTTCCAATGAGAAGACGGCATTCTGCCTTTAATTACGATTCTTTGTCATATCGATCATAATGTCCAAATACAAATGTACACATGGACCAAGTCTTGTTTATGGAGTATGAGTAAGTTATTTAATTAACTACATGTGATAAAAATATCAGTACATACCAGTTAGAACGCCGAATGTGAAGAAAAGAACGTAAAGATTGTCGGCGAAGTAACTTAGACAGAGGCCAGCACTGACCATCACACCACCAACCATGATTACCCGACGGAATCCGTATCTATTTGTTAGCATGCTTGCGATAGGTCCTGTAAGATACACAACCATGTACATGTACATATAATATAACTTCTATGGTTTGATGATACAGACAGGACAGGAATAACAGGCTAAACTAAATAGGAATAAAAAGTCATTCAAATGAACGTTCAAGAAAGCATTATTACAACGCCACAATATGTTAGTAAATGTATAATGTAAAAAACATCTAATAGTAAATGCAATAATAAATGTGTTCATTTGTCAATAGTAACAAACCAATGGTCAATAGACTCATATGTCAATAGTAACAATCCAATGATAAAAAATACTCATTTGTCAATAGTAACAAGACTCAATTGTCAATAGACTCATTTGTCAATAGTAACAAGACTCAATTGTCAATAGACTCATTTGTCAATAGTAACAACCTAATGGTCAATAGACTCATTTGTCAATGGTAGCACCCCAGTGGTCAATAGACTCGTTTGTAAATAGTAACGACACAATGGTCAATAGATTCATTTGTCAATAGTATCAATCCAATGATCAAAAATACTCATTTGTCAATAGTAACAACCCAATAGTCAATAGACTCATTTGTCAATAGTAACAACCCAATAGTCAATAGACTCATTTGTCAATAGTAACAACCCAATAGTCAATAGACTCATTTGTCAATAGTATCCACACAATGGTCAATAGATTCATTTGTCAATAGTAACAATCCAATGGTCAATAGACTCATTTGTCAATAGTTTTTAGAGAGTCTACTAAGTGATGAATCTGTCCAATGAAAATCGTTCTCTAGATACTTAAAGAATACATTTATATGTCTACACATGACAGTTCATATAAAACAGGCAAATATTTGATACATTGTACACTTATACATTGTATAAAACTGAGGATTCCAGATATGGTTTTCATACATGGATTCTTCTGTTCACAAAGCATATTCACATAAAACTACTTGTTCTCTCGTTTAAAGCGATGTAATCACATCTATTGTAACAGCTGTTCTCAATCGAAAAATGCAAGTAACGAGTTTCCATATTTTTTTATATTATACACCCCGAAATGTTGCATCTTTAATTTACAAAAATCATGGATAAAGCTAGTTTTCATATCAGTAAGCAACTCTAAACCTAATACACTAGTATAATATTTATATCATTATTCATGTTGAAACATAATTGTAGTACAAATATGATATAAACCTTGAAATTCGATAAATTATATGAATAAATGACAAAACAGTAAAAGAAAGAAGTGTTTGTGAAACACAAATGACCCCTAAAGGCCAACTAGATACATCATGTAGTATGACCTTGACCTTTGACCTACCGACCTCAAAATCAATAGGGGTCACATGTGATGATCAAACTCCCAACCAAATCTGAGGAGCTTAGGCAAAATAGTTCTCTACTTATTGCCCGGACAAGGTCTGGTTAGGACGGACCGACCAACCGACGGACCTACGGATCATCCGGCCGACATGTGCAAAGCAATAATACTGTTTGTTGAATCATTGGACGTTCGTAACATTTTATAATCTGCACATCGGAGATATAGTTTAGTCACGGTGCATTATGGTTAAATGCAAACAAATTATATATCTATGGATTGCATGACTTGAGTTTTAAATAATTCAATATACCGGAGATGATTATACGAAATGAAATTAAAGAAGAAGAGAATGCCCGTACCTGTCGCGTACATCATAGCAGTTGGCAAGGAACCCGCCCACGCTGTAACTGATTTGGGTTGTTTAAAAACATCCAGAAATATCACATTATAGACGCCTGTACTCCAGGCAAGCCCGTACGACATCACGTGTAACAGGAACGAACTTGCCAACACCACCCACGCCCAGCCTCCATCAATATCTCGTGACGTCATCGCTCACAGTGTACTGTGCCCACCTAAGAGTCTATAATGAAATAAACACATAAGTATTTGTTACAACCTTCTACATCAGAACTGATAAAAATATACTTGAACACAGTATCACACATATCAATAGTGCATATGAAATAAGGACATTCTGAAAGTTTCCTTTCTTTAAATACTCACGAAACCTGAAAACAAAAGTACGCACATGCGCGTCGGAATGTCTGTATTAGTTACGCGACCATCTCAATGAAATGATGTACTTTCACTGTCAGTAGTGAAGTCTGTAAAGTTCAAGGACTTTTTTAAGTCATTCACATCTGTATGGGCACTATCATATCAGTTCATTTATACGAACGTGTTTTATGTTTATTACATTTTTAAAGCAAGTTATCAGCATACTGCCGCCTGTATTTGGTCATTCAACCAAACGTATACAGCAAAATCTCTGAATGCCGGACCCCTTCCGGACTGAACAATTTCTTACATCTATTAGCAAACAATTAATGCCCTGATCGAAAGCTATTTATGTGTATTATTTCACACACACAGTTTGCAGTGTTTGAGTAAAAACGTATTGTATACAACAGACACCAGCAGGCACACGTCGTATCAACGTTAAAATGTGATTGAAATTAGGTTGCGACGTTGTTCAACTGTAATTCAACGTTAATCTGACGTTGTAAGTTCAACATTGTAAGTACGCTGAATCAACATTGTATTGACGTTGTTTTTTTCTGACTTATGCATTTTGTCCAAAATTCAATGTTGTTTTTAACATAATTATTTTCGACTCTTATGTTTGTATTATATGCATTCGACCCTTAATAAAACAAAAAACAACAAGTCCTTGTCTTCGGTTAATCAGGTCTGCATGTCTACCTTAGTTCTACCTGATATATACATGTTATTTGGTCTGCATGTCTACGAGGTCATACAAGCCGCTGATTATTATAGAACAACTTATTTGTTGACATGGTGAGACGTATAGTCAAAATACATAAAAACCCTACATCTAACATTGATAGGAGAGAGAGAGAGAGAGAGAGAGAGAGAGAGAGAGAGAGAGAAGGATTTTACCTTAACAAAGACATATGATGAGACATTCGGTACATCAAAACGTTTATAAGTGGATGTCATCAGCACTTAAGGTTTAATGAACTCAATAAAAACACTTAAATACATTAATTTTATAAGTTACATGCAAGGACTTAAGTTACGTCGCATCATAATAAATTAGAAGTCAACGTACGAGTAAGATATTTCTCACGATTTACAAAAGTAATTGTTCCGTTTAACATCACTAAGGCGCATTTCTACGTTTCTATCGTTCAGGCTCAACGAAACCGCTGACCGATCGGTCAAACGTATTACGCAAGTAACACATACAATCAAACATGTGTTAGGAGCCACCTCCGAATAAAGCCACCCTGTGAATACAGGTATTTTTTTTTGAAAACCGTCATTGATTATCTAAAACAAAATGATTTCCGAATAAAGGTCACCTGTCATTAAAGGCCAATTATGACTTTCCCTAGGGAGGTCTTTGTCTACAGGCTTGACTGTATAGTTAAGTGACCCATTATTGGCCTACATGTAACATTATATCGACCTGATTAATGTCATGGATAAGTGAGTAATTTCACTCTCGTGTTGTTCATTGACCTTTTGTATATACTAAACATACCTCCGATAAAAAAAAAAATATACGCTAGTTCTCCACTCGGTATAACTTGACCGGGTAAACAGATTGCTAGCATTATGTTCAATATCTACTATGTTTACTTCAGTGACATGGTGTACGATTTATTCAGTTTCAGGTACTTGAAAGGTCGAAGTAATAACCGAGAGAGTTATCACTATAGACAGCTGATTCATAACAAGTGAAAACAAAGTGTTTTTGATAAAGCTGACCAGTTATAAGTACAAGGCCTAAAAAGAAGTTCGTTTCTTGTTACATGCATATTAAAAACAAGGTAGGTAGGTCCAAATGTTTTTAACCCTTGAAAGCGTACACGGAAAGATACAAAAAGTAAGAATGTGAACATATCGTACCTAAGGCCAAATCAAATAAAACTCTGAAGTTCATGATCGCGGGGAAACAAGGATATGTTTGGTAAACAGAAACAAGCATTTTTTGACGCTTAAAAGATTTTATTAATATTTACGTTAACATGTCAGACAGGTTATACAGGTTGAATATTCGGTCAAAAATAAGAAAAGTCTCCCTTAAGGGCTTTTTAACACGCTTTTAATTTTTTGACCACTAAATGATACTCGGAGAAACTGAGTGCTAAAATCTGCTTGTCATTCGATATTCGGTTAAACGAAGGAATGTATCACCATTGATCGAGTCTGTCCATGCAGGCATCACGTGTTTTGTTAAGCACGAGGCATAGCCTACTTCCCATAGCCAGATTCATAGAACGTTTATATATAGTGTGCTTCAAACAAGATAAATATATAATTAGATGTTATCACGCTGTAGAAAAAACACATGCTATCAGGCTACTATAAGTATTTAATTATTTTCGTATTTAGTACATTAAATAAATGATGCGTTCATAAAGTATAAAGTTCTTACCTTTCAAACAAAAAAATTGATTAATTTAATCCAATACTGCTCTTCCTGAGATATGTTTAAATTCTTTACAAGTTGAGCAATTTTCTTTTTATGATTAATTATATCCATTTATTCGTTTAAGTTTGAATAGTTCGTAAAGTCATACAACTCTCTCACGTACACTTTTCTCGTTAGTGCTTTGTTGAACGCCGTATGATCAGAGTATCATAGTACTCGAAGTTCAGTGTATGTATACTCAACATCTTTATCTAGGAACCAATTTCTAGTAAAGTACTGCATACAATACACAGATTGCAAATACATGATATCTATGATCAGTGATCAGTATACAAGGACATGATATTGTGTGTAATCAGTATACAAGGACATTATATTGTGTGTAATCAATATACAAGGACATGATATTGTGTGTAAACAGTATACAAGGACATTATATGGTGTGTAATCAGTATACAAGGACATGATATTGTGTGTAATCAATATACAAGGACATGATATTGTATGTAAACAATATACAAGGACATGATATTGTGTAATCAATATACAAGGACATGATATTGTATGTAATCAGTATACAAGGACATGGTATTGTGTGTAATCAATATACAAGAACATGATATTGTGTGTAATCATGCAGTATACAAGGACATGATATTGTATGTTAACAATATACAAGGACATAATATTGTGTGTAATCAATATACAATGACATGATATTGTGTGTAATCAGTATACAAGGACATGATATTGTGTGTTATCAATATACAAGGACATGCTATTGTGTGTAATCAATATACAATGACATGATATTGTGTGTAATCAGTATACAAGGACATGATATTGTGTGTAATCAATATACAAGGACATGCTATTGTATGTAATCAATATACAAGGACATGATATTGTGTGTAATCAATATACAAGGACATGATATTGTATGCAAACAATATACAAGGACATGATATTGTGTGTAAACAGTATACAAGGACATGATATTGTATGTAAACAATATACAAGGACATGATATTGTGTGTAATCAATATACAAGGACATGATATTGTGTGTAATCAGTATACAAGGACATGATATTGTGTGTAATCAATATACAAGGACATGATAGTGTGTGTAATCAATATACAAGGACATGATATTGTATGTAATCAATATACAAGGACATGATATTGTGTGTAATCAATATACAAGGACATGATATTGTGTGTAATCAGTATACAAGGACATGATATTGCGTCTAAACAATATACAAGGACATGATATTGTGTGTAATCAGTATACAAGGACATGATATTGCGTCTAAACAATATACAAGGACATGATATTGTGTGTAATCAGTATACAAGGACATGATATTGTGTGTAAGCAATATACAAGGACATGCTATTGTATATAAACAGTATACAAGGTCATGATAATGTGTGTAATCAGTATACAAGGACATGATATTGTGTGTAATCAATATACAAGGACATGACATTGTGTGTAAACAATATACAAGGACATGATATTGTGTGTAAACAATATACAAGGACATGATATTGTGTGTAATCAATATACAAGGACATGATATTGTGTGTAAACAATATACAAGGACATGATATTGTGTGTAAACAATATAAAAGGACATGATATTGTGTGTAATCAATATACAAGGACATGATATTGTGTGTAATCAGTATACAAGGACATGATATTGTGTGTAATCAGTATACAAGGACATGATATTGTGTGTAAACAATATACAAGGACATGATATTGCATATAAACAGTGTACAAGGACATGATATTGTGTGTAAACAATATACAAGGACATGATATTGTGTGTAATCAGTATACAAGGACATGATATTGTGTGTAATCAATATACAAGGACATGACATTGTGTGTAATCAGTATACAAGGACATGATATTGTGTGTAATCAATATACAAGGACATGATATTGTGTGTTATCAATATACAAGGACATGATATTGTGTGTAATCAATATACAAGGACATGATATTGTGTGTAATCAATATACAAGGGCATGATATTGTGTGTAATCAATATACAAGGACATGATATTGTGTGTAATCAATATACAAGGACATGATATTGTGTGTAATCAATATACAAGGACATGATATTGTGTGTAATCAATATACAAGGACATGACAGTGTGTGTGATCAGTATACAGCGGCATGGCATCGCGCTTTTTTAACAAAGAGATTGACTTTTTATGTTGATGCATATTATAATGTTTTACAGAACGCGAATCTGGCTTTTCTATATTCTATCATCGATAATTCATTTTTATTGTAAAGTTTAGTTAGTAAATACCTTAATAAAAAAAGGTAAACCAACATAATCATGTTGCATTTATTGACTTTCAAAAAGCTTATGATTCAGTGAATCGTAATGGTAAATATAGTATTAAAGGCAATTTGTTTAGATCTATCAAATCTATTTATAATGAAGTTAAATATCTTATTAGAACTAATCTTGGAAATACAGAAACATGTAGATGTATTGATTGACTTTGACAATAATGTTCCTTAAAGACCTACATTTTTTTTTTCTAGTATATATTAATAATATGTTGATTAGTTGTATTAACACACATTGAACTAAGCTTTTTCTCTATAGTACAGATATTTTTTCTTTCAATGCTTGCAGATGAGAAGGTTTACAAATTGAATACAATGACGTAAGCGCGTTATGTGACAGTTAAAGATGTATTGATGAAACTAAAAAAACTGTTATAAGAGGGGCGGACGGATATCTCAAAACGAAAATTGTTTTTATACAAAAATAATGTGATAGAAATTGTTAACACTTTTACTTATATGTCGATATACTTCTCACCAATAGATCATCATTGTAAAAAATGCCCAAGTCTTCGTCAGCAAAAAGATTGTTATTGGAAATTGAACGATAATTCGATTTTATATAGCCGGCACTCTCTCGGTGCGCATGAATTTTATGCGGACCAAAGTACTACATTTTTGTATTTGTTAAACTAGTTCCTTAGTTACAGTGTAAGTCTTTGCAAGTTCAGTTTCTATGAGTAACTTCAGTACTTTGATTATATTAGTAAATTGTTGTATATTCCATTTCATACCCGTTTCAAGTTTGTTCAATTATATTATTTAGATCTGAACTCTGCTGTTCAGAGAATGTAAATGGCGTAGAAAATGTTCTAAGATACCCCAACCGTGGCCGAGTGGTTAGGGTGTCCGCTTTCGGAGCGGGAGATCGAAGGTTCGAATCCCAGTGGAAACTGGGTTAGAACTGATGCGGTCGTT
Source organism: Lutraria lutraria (assembly GCA_964023205.1). Lineage (NCBI taxonomy): Eukaryota > Metazoa > Mollusca > Bivalvia > Venerida > Mactridae > Lutraria > Lutraria lutraria. The sequence continues at coordinate 10,270,973 of OZ026842.1, forward strand.
GGGTGAGCCGCCAGCTAGTTAAATAATGGTTACTGTAGGCCCATCTCAGCCGGACACCCGGCAAGAAGGAGAAGGGATTCGGGAGGAACTGTGCGAACATAAGATAGGTGTCTCATAAGCCAACTTGGCTGGACCTTTCAATAGGGGTGACACTATAATAAACGAAACCTTTACCTTTACCTGTTCTCATTTATGAATATCGATCTAAAGGTTTTTGATGCTGGGAGGACTACATATATTAAATGATGATGTTTTCGGCGACCTAGGTACATTAATTACCTCCCTTAATTGTAGAATTTCGATTGTAAATTCTCACAATAAGCTGAAGTCATTATGTTTGTCTATCTATGTCTCTGGTCTATGTTATGAAATGCTTGTACATTTTGGTAACATTGGTCAAACAAGATGTGGCTTCATAAGTTAAAAAGCAACAATCTTTAAATTTTTGCCAATGGTTTTGGTTAATTTGGGAAAACAAAAATATGTTAACAGCCAACAGATCAGTAAAAGCAATTATGTTTTGCTAAATGCTTACAAAATCTGCAGTTAATATTATAAGTAAGTGCTAGAATTCTACATGCAGTATACCGAACAGTCATGAAGGAGGTTATAAAATCAGGTAGGAAGCTGTTTTGTTCTGTACATCACCGAGAGTCTCTTCTGTATCGTTAACACTTGGTCTAGTTTAGTCTAGTTAATACTACAGAACATTTGACTCAGCACAATACACGGTTTTAAACCATTTCATGTTTTATCTTGTTCATAGAAATACAATCTTAATTAGAATAATTCCTATATACCTGATATTATCTCTCAATGTGATAAAAATGTTTAAATCTGAGACGTACATAACAGTTGGTTTTCAAGGAAAATGAATACTGACATGTACAATATTTACGCTACTTACAGAGAAAGAAGTACACCGTGTATTTATAACGTATACTGAATATTAGTAAATGGGTTGAGAGTTCACACGATAGAAAGCTGATGTCAAAATGAACGTTTCTTACGCTATATACATGTAAATACTTTATACACATGATTCGCATTTCAATACTGAAACTTCTGAAACTTGTGGATTAGCTTTTAACGCAATACATTGTACGTACGAATGATCAACCATTGTATACAACACTAAATGGGGAGTCCCAAAACGCGTGTATAATTAATGATGGTACGATGTACTATCAATAACAAAATATTGATAAAATTATTAAGTACATATGTATTAAAAACAATTAGAAAGCAGTGAACCATTGAGAACGTGCCACCACTGCTCACCAAGAATCTATATAAATGTGCAGAAAGTGGTTCGTACAGATTAATAGTTAGATCTAATTCTAAAGTAGCGTAAATCATTGTATAACCACAGTCTCTGCCGAGAAATATCTCTTATTCTTTATTTTGTGTCATTCCTTTACACGAGAAAATCCACCGAATTGGGTATATTCCAGTCCCTTGGTATTTCAGCAACAATTAATTAAAGATAAAATCATGTAAAATTGGCGCGCTTAAATTATTCATATCTAGTCGATTATTGAAATTTCACCAGAAGTTCACGCTGTATACATGAACGTTTATAAATCTATCGATGATGATACAATATAAAATAAAAAATTCTCTTTCTTTTCAACTCGGAAATAAATTATAATACATGTATATACGCGTAAATATTTTTCTTTATTTTGCACAAACAGTATTTTTATGCGTTAACGAAGTTCGAAGGCTCCATGTTTACACTGGCGAGCTGTCATGTCGCCTAAATTAATCCGAACACCAAAACAACATGATTTATTCATCATAACCAGAGGTTCATAAAGTAATACACCACCCACACTAATATTTGTATTATATTAAACTAGTCGCCGATAAGTGTTGAACTTTACTGAAGTCGACTTTAATGTTTCTTATGATTGACATGTTTTCTTTATATCAAACATATTCATTCCTTGTTTTCTTCACCTTTACCTTTGACCGGATGTCTGACCTAACTATTTTGCCTTGGTGAACACGTTACATGCCGTAAGAAGCAATTCCAGATTGCAGATGGAAGGGGGATAATGTTAGATTTTGTAGAACAACGGAGGGGAGGGGTTCAGTTATAGACTCTTTGATTTACTCATCATGTAGTCCAATAACAAGGTAGTAAAGCCCTCTTGCCCCCCCCCTCCCCCGAGCCGGTTCCTACAGCAACAATAATTATATTGGCATACATATGTATACTGCGCTGAGACAATTCTTTAACACTTACAGATGTGGCCACAGAGGGTCCGTTTTAGCTCTTAGTAATGCTTGTAGTACCTTAGCAATGAAGATTGCTTGATATTAACATATTTCGATGTTAATGGTGTGGGTATAGATGGATAGAATCAAGCGCAGCATGACTGAGCGTATTATTTCTGTTTTAAAACAATCACAACAGTTACCCTGGTGTTAACTTCTATACCAGTCCTATTAACACATACCATACTCATGTATTATAAACATACATGTATATCTATATCAAGGACTTATATTCAGCTTTTAACTATTTTTATATACCAAAAATACAAGTTTAGATGCGTCAGTGATATGTAGTTAATTTAAAATATTTAGAGCATCAAGTACAAGAACATTGTCGGATAGAGTTTCTTATGTTATGAAAAAGGTACCGTGTATGATGTTCTATGGTATATCAAGTTTTCATCTTATGTCCATAAAGCAGAACATACAACGTAACGGCTTATAGATGGCTGTATATATGTATACACTTACTCTAGTCAATTAATCATTCTTTTTATTCATACATTAATAGGAAATGGAAAAGTTCATTGAATGATAAGTTGAGAGGTCGTTTAATGGAACTAGATAAAAACTCAATTAAATAGTAAATTGATAAACATCGAATTTTAATACTCGAAACGTGTATATTATAATACGAAAACTTCAATGTGATCTAGGCGCTTTCATTGATATAGAAGTATATACATGTACTTTGACCGGGTTGTCATACAAGCGTTTATGATAGCCAATAATGTACATACAGGGAGTACTCTATTTTGAATTTACATTCTATATACATTTATTATATTCGTGCATTCAAATTAAAAAGACTGATGTTCCGTACATTAAACTTCATACTCTAATAAATAAACTAAGGATGGATGAAGTGTGTCATGTATACATACATGTATAGTTAAGATAACTCATGATCAACCCACGATCGTAGTTATTAAGTCATGCATTTTTTATATGTTCAGTCAAACATGTGTTACCGGTCACCTCCGAATGAAGGCCATCTTGTGAATAAAATGTCATTCTTTTAAAAACCATCATAATTTTTTTTTAACAAAATGACTTCCGAATCATGAAAAGGATATCAATAAATGCTATATCATGTCTTTCGCAGGGGTGGCCTTTGTTCAGTAGTTTGACAGTATGTCCAACGCTGGAACTCAGTCAGTGAAAGTCTTTGATAAAAAAAATCTTTTTTTGCAACAAAATACTGTCATTTGTGTACGCATGATTGTAGTTTAAGTGCGAACATAATGCTGGAGTATACTGTATATATTTATAATAGAACTGAACTATTTAACCTATACTTGTGTACGTATTGTCAAGATACGTGATTTGTATTCTACTTAAACATGACCTTAAACTGAACATATATACTCGTTCTAAAAAATACAAATAAAATACATCGAAAGAATGTTATTTCATGTTCACTACAAATAGATACATGTAAATAGTATATTTCCGATATCAATTAACCTTAAGCCCTCAAGTAAATGACATATATAATTATAAAATGTACACGTAGTAACGAAGTCAAAAACGATAGCAGATTTATATAAACAGGTCAATTGAAAATTAAATTGTGTGAGCACAATATGATATAAAACAGAATATCCCCAAATAACAAGTCATTATACGGAACAATAATTTAACCTGTAACCATAGTGAAGAAGTCTGTTGCTATTATGGTTCTCTGTTATTTTATCAAACAAGATGATCATGACAATACTCACATCATAGAACCACAATTGAAGCAGATTACTTCATTTAAACTTTCAACGATGACACATCTTATTCATACGTCATATCATTAATATAGCCGTAATATGCAGTCGCTGAAAAAAGTTCCTCAATTTGTATTCTTCTTATTAAATTTCATTATATATGATATATATCTATCTATACATCTTTGTAAATTTCACCTTAGGCATGCATTTGCCGATGTTGTGAGTAAACTGAACTGAACTATCACTAGTAAGAAGGTGGAGTGTTGATGACATACGATACTGTATGATACATAAAATTGGACACATATTTTATGTATGTTACTAAATCCTATAATTTCTAACGGTCGCGAACGTGTGACGTGATTCTCGGCAAGTACGGGTGAGGCATGCACGAGACTTCACAACTTCGAATGGTAAACCACTTACGTTCCAAAGTGAAGTAATATATGATTTAAGATTCAGACAAGATCCAGATGAAGAAGAATAAAGGAGAAGAATTAGAAGAACTTGAAGAAGAATTAAAGGTAGAACAAGAAGAAGAGTTAGAAAAACAACTAGAAGAAAAATTCAAGTGAATAAGAAGTAGAAGAAGAAATACTAGAAGAAGAAGAAATTAGAGAAAGAAGAACTGCAAGAAGGATATGGGCAAATCAGTATCTTCGTTGAAGGTTACACATAATCAAAAACATCGTGTTACTTTAAGTCGTATAAAGTAACAATACTATTAGATATATTAACATAAATAGTCACTGACTTGTTTTATCAAGGACTTATATATGTATATAAGTCTTTGGTTTCATGTAATAACATCTTACTGCTTAGTCTAGTAAATTAATAAATGCTCACTTGGTAGGCACAAAGCGATGAATAACAACAAAACTGATATAAAATTGTGTTTCAATCGAGTAACAGATTAATATTTCAAAAAGGTTATTTCATTTTTAAAGCTATCTGAACTGTAACGAAGCATGAAAAATGATGATAATAATGACGATTGCACTGCTACTGATGACAGTGATAAATAAATTCATTTTGTCATTTTTGTAAAATTGTTGTAAAATTGGCCCGAGCAATTACAATGTACATTGTATATAAAGCTGAACAGTTCATGTATCGTTCACGGAATGCTGACTGCAATTTGAACATTTTTACGCCAATAGTTCACACCCAAAAGTAAAACACCGAGTCTTTGATATTTTGCTTAAACCAACTTCCTAATTCTACTTCCGGTTATGAAGCTAAAATATACACCACGGGTGATCTAAGACAAGTAGAAGATTATGATATAATAAAGGAAAACAGACATTTTCGTGTTTAAGAAGAACATTTAACACGCAAATCTTTCAAACATCGACCTTACTAAAGTTCGTTCAGAGTTGATGGTTCATCTTGCCTTCCATAAAACCAATAATTTCAACAAGTTTACAACTTCAATTTACATTACAGATTTTTTATCCTTTTTATGTAAGAATGAAGACATAAAAACCTATTTTTCAAGCTATAATGCCAAACACTTTTAAATCCCAATAAAGGTATGTGAAATAGAATACAAAGAAAATCAGAAAATAATTTCGGTGTGTCAATAATCAAAGTACTGTCTGAATGGCTTATTTATTTCTTTAGAGAGAACTCATTATGACACGAGACCACGATTATCGCTTCTGATGAAAGGATAGAACCCGTCCCCACACACACAACTGTATCCATTCATTACAAAATATAGTCTACTTCATGCCTGTGTCTTTAAAAGAAACTTTCATTACAAAACTTTCTGTACTAAGTTCCATATACAATAAACTACATGTATATAAAATCAATAATTCTGAATTTTTATTTCAAAGAAAATCTAAAATTATTTTGATTTTGTTCATCTTGAAAAACTAGTTCACTCGCTTAGCGTAATACAAACTAATTTAAATCAATAATTCTGGGTCTATAATTTAAATTATATCTGAAAGTGCACTGATTTTGTTCTTGCAAAACTTGTAAGTACGAATAAGGTAATATTGCAACAATCATCGTAATTAGATAGCATTTGGTGAGATACAAAGTAGGTTATATGAAATAACATACAAAAACTAAAATCAACCGACTTTCTCAGTAGTCCAAAATACGAACATTTATATCATGAATCGTTTCATGTATGATCATACGATGTATTACATTTCATTTAAACGTATAATCATTTCTTACAATAAACATTTTTTCGTGTCGATGAATGAAACCAGACGACAAAAAAATCCGAATAAAGAATACTGTGTCTCAAATCTGAATAAAATACAGTCAAGCCTGTGTTAGCGGCCACCTGCGAATAAAAGCCAGCATTTATCTGAACCAATGTCATTATTTGAAAACAAAATTACCTCCGAACTTTGGCCTTTATTCACAGGTTTTACTTTACATTGTATTTGATGTCGGAGCATATCACACTGATAATATAATTTAACTACACAAGAAATCGATGTATCTGTAGATAATATGTTATATCCACAGCAGAAAGACCTAACATATTGTTAAAAGAACCTTAAAATGCCTTAGAAACATACATTATACACATATGTACTTTAACGGCTAGAGTCACAATAGTTGATTGGTGAACGCGGTTTATCTGACAGTCTTAATTATAGATATACATATACATTATTGTAAAACCACACCATTGCGGCCCTTTCTTAAGCAACAAACCCTTAAACAGCAGAGCATGATTTTCCCCACTGTACCATTTAACTATTAAGTTAACATCCCTATAGCAACAACCTCTCAACAACAACATAATTTTACTATTCCCAATGGGTGTTGCTTTACAGAGGTAGCACGGTACATATATTATGATCAGTTATATGGTGTTTAGTTCTGCATGAAATCAGACGCAGTTCTAAGAAAAGAAATTTACGCATTATATAAATTGAACTTTATACATGTTATAAACTATTCACGATGTACAATCTATGTATAAAAATGCACAAAAAGAAACATAAAATTAAAAATGTTATAAACGTTCGCATCGCATTCTATTCGACATAATAAAACGATAAACATTTTCTAAATATAAAAAATGTGATAAACATTAGTACTCTTGCTAATTTTAACAATTATATACATGGCAGTACGAATTAAATTAGTTAACTATCGTTGAAATTATTGAATGCTTTTTTTACTTACATGCTGAGTCTGATTGAAGTAAGATGCACTTTTATAAAATATACATTCAACTCTAAACCATATTTAAAAATAACAGAAGCGTACTTTTCACATACTCATACATAATAATATTAAGTAATTCCGGCTCATACTGGTTCAAACCGAATCTATTACACGTTCTTTTTTTATTCGTATCTCTCTACTGGCGAGATCAGTGTTGCGTCCCATGACGGTTCGTTAATTTTACAACTTTACTAATATTGAGCCTGGAAGGTATTGCGAAATAATTATGTGAGTTAATTAAAAACATGGCGGTAGCCACAAGGTCGACTATCATATTATTGGTAAAACATTTTGTTATTCGTCTTATATAACTAAGCAAAACACATTAATGACTAAATCTGCGAAAGGAACCATATAGTTCCCTTAGTAGATTCCATCATCATAAGCAGCGTTCTTGGGTAACTATTTCTCCATCTTTAAACCAAAGACCTATACTATATAGTAAAGATCTTTGTTTAAACCAATACTACTATCGAAAACTTAAACAATCTGTATCAGTTTTGCTGTGTATATATGTTAAACTACGGTAACATGAAGTAGTAGCGATATTTTACATAATATTCATCGTAGTGTCACCGTATACAAGTACAGATCGACAAACCTGTGAACATAGGTCAACCTTAGCCTTGGGAAAGACAACATATGGCTTCTATTGATAGATGGTGTTTATTCTGAGGTCATTTTGTACTAAACAATCAAAGACGTTTTTTTATAAGAATGGCTTTCATTCACAGGATGGCCTATATTTGGAGGTATACGTTAAAACAGGGTTGACTGCACATTTGCAATTAGATACTCCACCAGCCAGTGTCTTCATGCGTGATATCGATATATGGTCCGATTATATCGCGATATTTGACTATCCTATCGATAAATTGTTGTCATCCGGGTCTGAGTATTTTATATGTTAATTCTGTTTATATCGTCTTTGACACAATGGTACTACAACGCCTCATTCATATACTTGTAGACCACTTTGATGCATTTATACTCACCTTCCGATTAATTCTCATTGCTTGAAAATGATTTTTAAAGATTTTCGACATCTTCTTTAACACTTTTTTCTTCAATAGGTATTAATATCAATCGCCTTAGCAATGAACGTATCCATACTATTTTTCGTGAATATTATTCTTCAAGATTGTCACCAATCTCTACCCAGTGTTGTCGACAACCCTAGGTAGATATAACACAACCAGTCTGTGTAGAGATTGGATTGTCACATCATTTTCAGATATTGCTGAACATTTTAATTTTTTTTCGTTAAGCAATAATTATTGAATTATTATAAACTGATCAGCTGACTTCATGCGAGAAAGATATTTGTTTCTGTCTATTATTACTGATAGTTAATGATACCCCGAGCTTTAATTACATGCTAGCAGATGATAGGCATGTATTATCTTAAATACCCAGTGCTATTGAATAATACTAGTAGGCTGTCGTCTTCACGAGTGAACGGTAATAACAATGTTATAATGTTGCGTTAGTAACGATTTATATTTGTAATGTTGTATTTGTATAATGTTGTATATGTATAATGTTGTATATGTATAATGTTGTATACATGTAATGTTATATTATGTAAAGTTGCATACATGTAATGTTGTATACATGTAATGTTATATTATGTAAAGTTGCATACATGTAATGTTGTACACATGTAATGTTATATTATGTAAAGTTGCATATATGTAATGTTGTATATATGTAATGTTGTATATATGTTATGTTGTATATGTGTAATGTTGCATATTTGTAATGTTGTATTATATGTAATGTTGTATATGTGTAATGTTGTATATGTGTAATGTTGTATGTATGTAATGTATTATATATAATGTTGTATATACGTAATGTTGTATGTATGTAATGTTGTATATGTATAATGTTGTATATATGTAATGTTGTATATGTGAAATGTTGCATATATGTAATGATGTATATGTATGTAATGTTATATAATGTTATATGTTAATGATGTTGCATTAGTAACGATCTATATTTGTTATATGTAATATTGTATTTTTGTATTATTGCCCTGATGAGTCTAATGACGAAGCCGGTAGGCTATTAAATGATATATAATACCATAATGTAATGTTGATTATTTTTCATTATTAATTTACTTGACTCGGATATTTTTTAACATCTTATAGATAATATTGTTTATATGTAATGTTGTATACATGTAATGTTGTATTTACATAATGTTGTATACATGTTATGTTGTATATACGTAATGTAATATGTGCGTAATGTTGTATGTGTGTAATGTTATATATGCGTAATGTAATATGTGTGTAATGTTGTACATAATATGTAATTTTGTAAATGTGTAATGGTATATACATGTATATGTAATGGTGTATATGTGTAATTGTATATATGTGTAATGGTATATATGTGTAATGGTATACTAGCATATATGCAATGTTATATATATGTAATGTTATATATGTGTAATGTTACATATATGTAATGTTATATATGTGTAATGTTATATTATATGTAATGGTATATATATGTAATGGTATATATGTGTAATGGTATATTTGTGTAATGGTATATTTGTGTAATGCTGTGTAAGTATGACAAAAAATGGCGTACATGTATTCAAAGACGTTCTGGAAAAAATACGTATTCAAAGAAATTATGGAAGTTTTCTCACACATTCGCAAACTATCCACATTTCTTTTACATTATTCATTTTATACTTGTCTGCATCCATGCTTACTGTGCCCTCGTAGAAATCACTTGAAAACTATTTGTGTCAGTGATCCCGCTGATGGCGAGATTCTAGTTTATTATATATTATTCATAATGTTAGTCTAGATATAACACGGTCTTTTCATCAGGTTATTAAAAAAGCATAAAGAATGTTATATAAATGTACCTATATGACCTCCGACAAACTGTTCATAGTCAGTAAAGAGACTGGCATTTATTTTTCGGATTCAGTTTATGATCATTTTTAAGTATTATGTTTTGCTACAATAAATTAGTTCATGCATGTAATTAATATTTTTATGTATCTTATGGATAAAAGCATTTTATTGAAGAGAAAAATGGAATGAGGGATGAAAAAGGGGTGAAAGGAAAATGAGAAGTCAATAAGGGGGGGGGGGGGGGTATATTGGTAAAGCAGTGAGGAGTCAATAAGAGGCAGAAATGATATTATTAATGTAGCAGTTAGGAGTCAATAAGGGGGAGAAATGATATTATTGGTAAAGCAGTTAGGAGTCAATAAGGGGAGAAAAATATTAATGAAGCAGTCAGGAGTCAATAAGGGGGAGAAATGATATTGATGAAGCAGTAAGGAGTCAATAAGAAGGAGAAAGATATCACTGAAGCAGTGAGGAGTCAAGAAGGGGAGAAATGATATTGATGAAGCAGTAAGGAGTCAATAAGGAGGAGAAAGATATCACTGAAGCAGTGAGGAGTCAAGAAGGGGAGAAATGATATTGATGTAGCAGTGAGGAGTCAATAAGGGGGAGAATTGATATTATTAATGAAGCAGTTAGGAGTCAATAAGGGGGAGAAAGATATTGATGAAGCAATAAGGAGTCAATAAGGGGGGGGGGAAAGATATTGATGAAGCAGTTAGCAGTCAATATGGAGAAGAAATGATATTGATGCAGCAGTTAGGAGACGAAATGGGGCAGGAAAAAAGATAACATGCAATGTATAAAATGGAGAAAGAGGGGTAAAATAAAGGAGTGAGGAGTGAAAATGAAAGGGAGAGAAGTATGAAGTGTGAGGGAGAGAAGTATGAAGTGTGAGGGGAAAGTATGATGTGTGAGGGAAAAGTATGAAATGTGAGGGAGAGAAGTATGAAGTGTGAGGGAGAGAAGTATGAAGTGTGAGGGAGAGAAGTATGAAGTGTGAGGGAGAAGTATGAAGTGTAAGAGAGAGAGGTATGAAGTGTGAGGGAGAGATGTGTGAAATGGGAGGGAGAGAGGTGTGAAGTGTGGGGGAGAAGTATGAAGTGTAAGGGAGAGAAGTATGAAGTGTGAGGGAGAGAAATGTGAAGTGTGAGGGAAAGAGGTGTGAAGTGTGAGGGAGAAGTATGAAGTGTAAGGGAGAGAAGTATGAAGTGTGAGGGAGAGAGGTGTGAAGTGTGAGGGAGAAGTATGAAGTGTGAGGGAGAAGTAAGAAGTGTAAGGGAGAGAAGTATGAAGTGTGAGGGAGAGAGGTGTGAAGTGTGAGGGAGAAGTATGAAGTGTAAGGGAGAGAAGTATGAAGTGTGAGGGAGAGAGGTGTGAAGTGTGAGGGAGAAGCATGAAGTGTGAGGGAGAAGTATGAAGTGTAAGGGAGAGAAGTATGAAGTGTAAGGGAGAGAAGTATGAAGTGTGAGGGAGAAGTATGAAGTGTAAGGGAGAGAGGAATGAAGTGTGAGGGAGAAGTATGTAGTGTGGGGGAGATGTATGAAGTGTGGGGGAGAAGTATGAAGTGTGAGGGAGAAGTGTGTAGTGTGGGGGGAAGAAGAAGTATGAAGTGTGAGGTAGACAAGTATGTAGTGTGTGGGAGATGTATTAAGTGTGAGGGAAAAGTATGAAGTGTGAGGAAAAGAAGAAGTATGATGTGTGAGGGAGAAGTATGAAGTGTTAGGGAAAAAAGTATGAAGTGTGAGTGAAAAAGTATGAAGTGTGAGGGAGAGAAGTATGAAGTGTGAGGGAGAAGTATGAAGTGTGAGGGAAAGAAGAAGTATGAAGTGTGAGGGAGAAGTATGAAGTGTGAGGGAGAGAAGTTTGAAGTGTGAGGGAGAATTATGAAGTGTGAGGGAGAAGTATGAAGTGTGAGGGAGAAGTATGAAGTGTGAGGGGGAAGAATGAAGTGTGAGGGAGAAGTACGAAGTGTGTGGGAATGAAGAAGTATGAAGTTTGAGGGAGAGAAGTATGAAGTATGAGGGAGAAGTATGAAGTGTGAGGGAAAGAAGAAGTATGAAGTGTGAGGGAGAAGTATGAAGTGTGAGGGAAAGAAGAAGTATGAAGTGTGAGGGAAAGAAGAAGTATGAAGTGTGAGGGAGAGAAGTATGAAGTGTGAGGGAGAAGTATGAAGTGTTAGGGAAAAAAGTATGAACTGTGAGTGAAAAAGTATGAAGTGTGAGGGAGAGAAGTATGAAGTGTGAGGGAGAGAAGTTTGAAGTGTGAGGGAGAATTATGAAGTGTGAGGGAAAAGTATGAAGTGTGAGGGAGAAGTATGAAGTGTGAGGGGGAAGAATGAAGTGTGAGGGAGAAGTACGAAGTGTGTGGGAATGAAGAAGTATGAAGTTTGAGGGAGAGAAGTATGAAGTATGAGGGAGAAGTATGAAGTGTGAGGGAAAGAAGAAGTATGAAGTGTGAGGGAGAAGTATGAAGTGTGAGGGAGAAGTATGAAGTGTGAGGGAGAGAAGTATGAAGTGTGAGGGAAAGAAGAAGTATGAAGTGTGAGGGAAAGAAGAAGTATGAAGTATGAGGGAGAAGTATGAAGTGTGAGGGAGAAGTATGAAGTGTGAGGGAGAGAAGTATGAAGTGTGAGGGAGAGAAGTATGAAGTGTGAGGGAAAGAAGAAGTATGAAGTGTGAGGGAGAAGTATGAAGTGTGAGGGAGAAGTATGAAGTGTGAGGGAGAGAAGTATGAAGTGTGAGGGAGAATTATGAAGTGTGAGGGAGAGAAGTATGAAGTGTGAGGGAGAAGTATGAAGTGTGAGGGGGAAGAATGAAGTGTGAGGGAGAAGTACGAAGTGTGTGGGAATGAAGAAGTATGAAGTTTGAGGGAGAGAAGTATGAAGTATGAGGGAGAAGTATGAAGTGTGAGGGAAAGAAGAAGTATGAAGTGTGAGGGAGAAGTATGAAGTGTGAGGGAGAAGTATGAAGTGTGAGGGAGAAGTATGAAGTATGAGGTGGAAGAATGAAGTGTGAGGGAGAAGTACGAAGTGTGTGGGAATGAAGAAGTATGAAGTTTGAGGGAGAGAAGTATGAAGTATGAGGGAAAGAAGAAGTATGAAGTGTGAGGGAAAGAAGAAGTATGAAGTGTGAGGGAAAGAAGAAGTATGAAGTGAGAGGGAGAGAAGTATGAAGTATGAGGGAGAAGTATGAAGTGTGAGGGAAAGAAGAAGTATGAAGTGTGAGGGAAAGAAGAAGTATGAAGTGTGAGGGAGAGAAGTATGAAGTGTGAGGGAGAGAAGTATGAAGTGTGAGGGAGAGAAGTATGAAGTGTGAGGGAGATTGATGTATTAAGAGTGTTAAGAAGAGAAGTTATGAGGAGACTGTGATGATTGTTGCAATAGACATGGTACATGTACATACATTTGCAATGTTGTATAATATGTGTAACATTTTTTTATACTGTATATAATGTTGATTATCTGTAATGTTGTTTATCTGTAATGTTGTTTATATGTAAGGTTGTTTATATGCAATAATGTTTACATGTAATATTGTTAATATATAACGTTGCATACGTATACGCGCATCAAAATTGAATTTTTGAATCATCGATGTTAATTACGTATTCGAATAGATAGCATTAAGTAAGCGAATTCCTCATATAAGTGAATTACATGTATATGTCATGAATTATTACACCATAATCATATAAGAATTTTGGTTAAAATTGTATCACTTTGATTTAACACGTTACGTACGCCGCAGGTTTCTATTTGTACTTCTTTTAGATGCGTATCACGGAGAAATGAACAGATAGCTCGGGGTTAAAGAGAATATTATTGTTGTATTAATGTACATGCTGACCTACATTCATACTATTGATTTGTTTGAATTACTCAACAAAATGTTATACGTTATAATGTTATACATGTACGCTATGTACAATGTAATACCAGTACATGTAGTATGTTCTGTTTAAGTATTTTATGTTATACACAATAATGTAAGCTATGATAATTATTATACATGTATAAGTATGTTACCCTTTGATTACTTGTGTCACTGTACGAGTCCATGTAATTTATACATGTATATACATTTTGTGTTCTTTGTTGCAATTCACAGAACAAGCGATGTACTAGTATGACACCCAAGTTTTGTAATTTTCTGAATGATATAAATTCCCGAGCCTAACAATTAACGTATGAAGCGCACAAATATAACACAATTAACATATTTAGATAGGTATACATCGATATATACGACTTTAAAGATTTCATAAATTATTCAACATTACAAAACAAGAACATAAAATATCACTTAAAAATAATAATTTCTGTATACATGTACAATTTAAAAAAATATATAAGTCAGGATTCTCCATAGACTTCAAATGTTGAAGGACAAAAATTACATTTAGCTGATATGATAATTGTACGAGTCAACAACATTTCCAACTAAAGTAATTGTAAATTTGCCCCTTTGGTACTAGTTCTCAAAAGTCAGAAACTTTATTTTGCTAATTTTAAAGGGGCATACCCTACAACTTGGTGCATTTAGAATTAAGGCAAAATGATGATAAATTAGAAGCTTGTAAAGCCGACGAAGAAAGTTTCAGCCAAAAATTCATCCAATTAAAAATAAAATCATAAAAATTATGTATTTGTGACACACATACATTTAGTCATGGAAATTTTTGGGTGGAAGTGATTTATTATTTATAGCTATGTTTTTTTTGCGGCTAGTACCTAAACTAGTCATTTTATGACCCATGTTCTTCCTGCAATTATCCATTATATATTGTTTTACATATACAGCTAGCACATTTTTACACTTACACAGAATGTTTGTCAGTTTTATGATATGCCCCTTTAAGGTCAAAATGTCATTTTAGGATACAAATGAGAGCCCTATAAAGTGTATAATGGATTTTATAATAAAGTTCTCGACTCATGTTTAACATAAGTAGGTTGTTCTTTAGTCTTTGGTAAATAATTTATAAATACGAATATGAACGAAACCAAACCATCTTTCTCTTCTATGGTGATGACAAGCAATCATTTACTGATTATCATGTTAGTAAAGAGATAGAGGTGCTAGCTAGGTCACATAAGCTACCCACTCCACCTAGGAAAACCAAGTGCTCTCACCGTAAAGAAATGGTGCAATATTCTAACACCTTAAGAGCCTAAATGCTTTACATTCTGCAGTATGTACATGTTTTTTGTACAAAGGAAAAGAGTATCTGGATACCGTCTAGTAGGATAACACATGTACATAGAGTTATCATAGGAATGTCTCTATTAGGGGTCATTAGGGCACTTCATCGATCCGATGTGGCTCAATTCTCACAATTTATATACTGTCCAGCACGTGAAATTGAATCGTGCAAGCAATTATATATTGAGCACGAAATCAGTGTCTTCTAGGGGAACAGGTTCGGTTTCTTTATAGTCAGTCTCAGCCAGTGCTGTTGGATACATTCACACAGTTTAAGTACACAACTATGAGATAAAATGACACAATAACTCATGAGACAAAATGCATCATTTATTCGATTGTTTCAGTACTACACGCTGTACCATTACTGATCGTGCAAAATATACTGGTATTCAGTAATAATGTATAGTCACGGTTGAATTATTGTACGCTAAATATAGGACAGACAAAATGATGATTACATGTACAGGTGTTTCTGACTGACAGACTGAATTGTTTGTCTTTTTACAATTGTTGGCAGGTGACTTCAACGAAATAAATGGGACAGAATGCGTCAGAGGAAAAGCTAACAAGTACAACATGATAAGAACACAAAAAATAATCAGTTCAGTAGAATACGTTCCTGTATTGAGATCATAGCGTGATCAGCATCATGTGCTTCATGCAAATACTTAGTCCCGAGTTACCTGCCCATGACACTTCGTTACCAGCTAAGTCGGGAACCAAACTTAGACAGGGAACCAGACCGGCAAATATAATAACCAGTCAAAGAACAGTGATGGTGGTATATGCGCTTGTTTCATGAACAGCTGTGTTCTTAATTGTAACTCAATGATATCAAACAGTTGAGTATTCATTTGGCGACCATTTATATAATGATAATTGAGGTTATGTAATAAAACATTGCTGAAAAATCCATTTCGTGTAATAGCTGCTTTGTTTTAATAGTCCTTCACATAATATTTATAATGTGTGTACTTATCTTCCTTTGATCATCGAGATTGATTGATATGAAAACTTGTACACTTATACTCTTTCTATGTATATGTTACACCATGATAATTCTCACCAAATATTTCATTAGTCAGGTCAATTCAGTGCTTGCTTGGTTTATTTCGTATTCTCAGATGTATGTACGAACGACATTTTCCTAATACGTACTTAGCGGGGAACATGTCCGCTGAAACAAACTAACCAAGCGTTTTATTTGCACTTTTCAACCGAGCGTCAGGTTCACTGAAAATGTAGCGTGTGATATAATACACATGAAGATGTTAATGTAGTTACAAAACTCCTTTAAAACGTAGCATATCTTACACAAAAGTACATACAAAAAACGTGGACATAAATAATTTAGCAATACATTTAACCATTGTGCAACACAGCAAACCTAAAAGCAAAACGACGTATTATTGGACAACATAACGCTCCGTACGTATACAGTTAGGTACAGTGTATCCTTCGATGTTGGATAAGACAGTATACAGCTATATATAATACTGTGTAATATAATCTAACTGTATACTGTGTCATCTAACATCTATCTGTACGCTGTATCATCTACAGTTAAATAGCACATCACACGATAAGGTAACACAACATACCATAAGGTAACATAACACGCAATAACGTAACACAACATACCATAAGGTATCATAGCACGCCATAAGGTAACATAGCATGCCATCCGCCA
This sequence comes from Lutraria lutraria, assembly GCA_964023205.1. Classification (NCBI taxonomy): domain Eukaryota; kingdom Metazoa; phylum Mollusca; class Bivalvia; order Venerida; family Mactridae; genus Lutraria; species Lutraria lutraria. Next base: position 10,287,960 of record OZ026842.1, read on the forward strand.
AACAACATACCATAAGGTAACATAGCATGCCATCCGCCAAACAACATACCATAAGGTAAGATAGCACGCCATCCGCCAAACAACATACCATAAGGTAACATAGCACGCCATCCGCCAAACAACATACCATAAGGTATCATAGCACGCCATAAGGTAACATAGTACGCCATCCGCCAAACAACATACCATAAGGTATCATAGCACGCCATAAGGTAACATAGCACGCCATCCGCCAAACAACATACCATAAGGTATCATAGCACACCATCCGCCAAACAACATATCATAAGGTATCATAGCACGCCATCCGCCAAACAACATACCATAAGGTATCATAGCATGCCATCCGCCAAACAACATACCATAAGGTATCATAGCATGCCATCCGCCAAACAACATACCATAAGGTATCATAACACGCCATAAGGTAACATAGCATGCCATCCGCCAAACAACATACCATAAAGTATCATAGCATGCCATCCGCCAAACAACATACCATAAGGTATCATAGCACGCCATAAGGTAACATAGCACGCCATCCGCCAAACAACATACCATAAGGTATCATAGCACGCCGTCCGCCAAACAACATACCATAAGGTAACATAGCACGCCATCCGCCAAACAACATACCATAAGGTATCATAGCACGCCATCCGCCAAACAACATACCATAAGGTATCATAGCACGCCAGCCGCCAAACAACATACCATAAGGTATCATAGCACGCCATCCGCCAAACAACATACCATAAGGTAACATAGCACGCCATCCGCCAAACAACATACCATAAGGTATCATAGCACGCCATCCGCCAAACAACATACCATAAGGTAACATAGCATGCCATCCGCCAAACAACATACCATAAGGTATCATAGCACGCCATAAGGTAACATAGCACGCCATCCGCCAAACAACATACCATAAGGTATCATAGCACGCCATAAGGTAACATAGCACGCCATCCGCCAAACAACATACCATAAGGTATCATAGCACGTCATAAGGTAACATAGCACGCCATCCGCCAAACAACATACCATAAGGTATCATAGCACGCCATCCGCCAAACAACATACCATAAGGTAAGATAGCACGCCATCCGCCAAACAGCATACCATAAGGTAACATAGCACGCCATCCGCCAAACAACATACCATAAGGTAGCATAGCACGCCATCCGCCAAACAACATACCATAAGGTATCATAGCACGCCATAAGGTAACATAGCACGCCATCCGCCAAACAACATACCATAAGGTAAGATAGCACGCCATCCGCCAAACAGCATACCATAAGGTAACATAGCACGCCATCCGCCAAACAACATACCATAAGGTATCATAGCACGCCATACGGTAACAAAGAAAGCCACACGACAACACAGCATACAATAAGGTAACATAATAAGCCATACGGCAACACAACATACCATAAGGTAACATAATAAGCCATACGACAACACAGCATACCATAAGGTAACAAAATAAGCCATACGGCAACACAGCATATCATAAGGTAACATTATAAGCCATACGGCAACACAGCATACCATAATGTAACATAATAAGCCGTACGACAACACAGCATACCATACGGCAACATAATAAGCCATACGACAACACAACATAACATAAGGCAACATAGCAAGCCATACGACAACACAACATACCATAAGTAACATAGCAAGCCATACGACAACACAACATACCAAAAGGTAAGATAGCAAGCCATGGCAACACAACATATCATAAGGTAACATAGCAAGTCATACGGCAACACAACAGACCATAAGGTAACATAAAAAGCCATACGACAACACAACATACCATAAGGTAACATAATAAGCCATATGACAACACAACATACCATAAGGTAACATAATAAGCCATACGACAAAACAGCATACCATAAGGTTACATAATAAGCCATACGGCAATACAACATACCATAAGGTAACATAGCAAGCCATCCGCCAAACAACATACCATAAGGTAGCATAGCACGCCATCCGCCAAACAACATACCATAAGGTATCATAGCACGCCATAAGGTAACATAGCACGCCATCCGCCAAACAACATACCATAAGGTAAGATAGCACGCCATCCGCCAAACAACATACCATAAGGTAACATAGCACGCCATCCGCCAAACAACATACCATAAGGTATCATAGCACGCCATACGGTAACAAAGAAAGCCATACGACAACACAACATACCATAAGGTAACATAGCAAGCCATACGACAACACAACATACCATAAGGTAACATAGCAAGCCATACGACAACACAACATACCATAAGGTAACATAGCAAGCCATACGACAACACAACATATCATAAGGCAACATAGCAAGCCATACGCAACACAACATACCATAAGGTAACATAGCAAGCCATACGACAACACAACATACCATAAGGTAACATAGCAAGCCATACGCAACACAACATACCATAAGGCAACATAGCAAGCCATACGCAACACAACATACCATAAGGTAACATAGCAAGCCATACGACAACACAACATACCATAAGGTAACATAACACGCCATAACGTAACACAACATACCATAAGGTAACACAACATACCATAAGGTAACACAACATACCATAAGGTAACACAACATATCATAAGGTAACATAGCAAGCCATACGCAACACAACATACCATAAGGTAACATAGCAAGCCATACGACAACACAAAATACCATAAGGTAACATAACACGCCATAAGGTAACACAACATACCATAAGGTAACATAGCAGCCATACACAACACAGCATACCATAAGGTAACATAACACGCCATAAGGTAACATAGCACACCATAAAGATGTAAAATGAAACATATGTATAAAATTTAAAAGTGTCTTTAATCAGTGCATCATAAGATATAGACAATACGACATAATTTGGTAGATAAATATTAAGTGCACAATACAATGTCATATGCATTACAAAACCTCCAGTTTCGGGAATGTTTGATATCAACCAATAGTCAGATCACACTCCTGCATGACGGTAACATTATTCAACATTGTTTCCTTAACCAATTCGTGTTCATATATTTCTGATTATCTGTTATTGAAAACAAGTTAGGCGAAAAGTGACGAATGGTAATCAATCACCCCACCCACTCTAAGAGCTTTATATCATCATTATGTTTATATTTACTTAATGTCGAAGTTTTCGAAAGCTTGACCAGACTTTCATGTTTGGACATTCGCTTGATTAACAAAATACTACCCGATTCCCTAGTTCAACATTAACGTACCAATTCACTTGACTGCATGGTCATGTAATGATTACTGGGATTTCAACCACATGTATGTATTATATAAATACTATTTATGTCTGGTTACATGCTCCTTAAAAATAAGTTACAAATGTAGGAAGGTCGGGGCGCTTTTTTTGTTCTTGAAAAGGTAAAATAATGAAAGAAATGATGTACCGTTCCTCGGGCCTAATAAATAGTCTAGGGGTCGAGGGGAAAAATTAGGGTAGGTAAGGCCTTACAATAATCTCAAACAGATCACGTTTCTAAAGCATCTATGCAAACGACAAGAGGCAAAAATAACAGTAACGGTTAATATCCATATAATTAACATACAATTAGTTGTAATGCCCTTAGTATGGACTGATGGTCGTTTTAAATAATATGCGAGTTAAATATTTGAAGTCTGAGAGGCTAAGTGAAAATTTATAAGAAATATTTCAACAGAAGGAAAAACGTTATATCATATGATAATGTATTATGTGTACGTATATCTACATGTATCTCAAAACTTCAAACGTGACCGAAGTATGTCAAACGGAAACAATATAGATTGATGAGTCATTTTATTTAGAGGTCCATAAATGGAGATGGATTTTAAATACTAGATAAGGCCAACACATTGTTGGTTTCTGGTTACTAAGTACTTGTTCATTATAAATAGTGTAGGGTGACAGGTGAATGTTTGTTTTGCCCTTTATTTAAAGCGTGCGCGGAAAGATAAAATAAATGAAAAAGTGGATGTTTCGTATATCGGGCCTAATATAAAAAGTTTAGGCTCATGGGGTAAATCAGGGCAGGCCGGATAACAATTACCAAGCAAAGCAAAGCACGTGTTTAAACATTAATTGTACGTTACACGAAGTTTTGATTATGTATGCAGGACATAAAATCATCATGACGTAACAATTGCTTTTTTGTTCACTTTCACTTGTTTTTTTTTAGTTTTACGCCCCTTTTCAATAGTCAGAGACATATGTGGCGGACAGTTCATCTAACCATCTTTCCTAGGAAGTACCAGTACTAGACGTCCATCAAAACACGAAGGGCGACTACTATGCTGATCGGGAGAAAGAACATGTCTCGAGTTACAAGTACTAATAACTAACTTCCCACAAAACCCGGCCAATCATAGAACCGTCCCTAAACACATTTTTAGATTTAAAGTAAAAGAAATTTGGATCGACAGTTGTATGACGATAAAAACTACATGCACGTTTGACCTCAAGGTCGGATTTTTGCCCAAGCAATCAGATAATTCCGTATCAAAGGTAATGCAATATGAAAATACAAGCCTGCGATAAATCTGCCTAAATCTACATACGGAGTCGAATTCATATAAGACATCCTTGTTTTCCAATCCATTATATTCTATTTTAGTAAATACCATAAAACATGTCCTCACTCTTAATAATGTATCTTGAAATTGTAGTTGTATTTCATTTTTATTAATTTCGAGTTTCACATGCAAATTATGATTTACATACATGTAATTGTATAACTTTTGTATGTCTTTTATATAAAATGCATCGGATCATGTGACCAGAAACATGTATAATTTATGTTGACGTTGCAAATAAAGAATATTGAATCGTAAATCCAAGTTTACACGCCAATTCCAGTATCCTGTTTGTGACGATAAAAATACTCCAATTACACGTAAAATAATCGTGCATTGCGCATTGAAGTCGGATGATATTTCACAAGGGCGTACATAGCAAGGGTAATTCATACAAATGAAGAGCGGAGGTTGTTCATATTTGCGTTTTCAAATCGTATAAAATTAATAGAGATTCATTCATCATATGACATTTTGAACAACCCATTTATCTAATGAACTGCAAGGCATCGTCAATATGTATAAATTACTGTCCAGAAATATACATTTTATTCTGATCAGTTTTTGTCTGTTGCATTTTAATGAACAGTAAATTCATAATCTGCCCCAGAATATTTACCAAAAGTAGTCTGTGTGTAAGCGTGTTATATAACAGAATTATCAAAGATTTTAAGGTGGGTGTACGTGAATTTATATTGCAATACCGCATATAATTCGCATAAGCCTGAATGTATAATGTCGGCCATCTACAATTACGACGACCAATCTCATTTGTCGTCAATGCACATAAACTAGTAGTATAATAGTTTAATGTTGATGACCCATTTGTTACATTGACTTCAGTATGTCGGTTTGAGCGAAACCGTAAATCGCCTATCCCCTTGTTCTTACATGATATGGATAGTGTGAATAGGGGCCATTAGTCAATAAAATATCATATCCACAGTCAACGAAGAATGCGCTTTGGCCTAAGATCTTTGTCCAAAGTTGAGCTATTTGTAGTAAGATGTGACGTTAAAAAGTTCAGATAATATACCAGGTCAGGTAAGTGGTTAGAGCGTTGGTATACTGATCAAGAGGATGTGAGTTCAAACCCCGGGCAATGCTCACACCGTGTATGACAAATTTGACTGAAGATATCTCATCATATGTTGAATCCTCCGCCTTCTTTGAATCCTGTGGGGTAACTTGGCAGTTACTTGCGGTTAGAATGTAGCTAGTACTGGTTAAGTCCTGAATGAAGTCCAGGGAAGCTGGTTAGGATAATTACCCGCCACGTTTTAACTGAAATAATGTTGAAAATGGCATTAAATCCTATGAAAAAAAAACAAAGTTTATCATACTATCCGTGTACTACTACCTTAACCAGGGAAATATACAAACTGCTAGTATTTTGATTATTGCGAACTTTTCAAATTTCAGGTTTTGCACGTGAATTTTCAACCTTTTTCGCGGGCTTTTCCACGACACTATATAAGTCATGAGCTCTTCACATATTTCAGAAACATATTGTCTGTAGGACTTGGAGCAAATATTCAAGGTAAGACTTTAATTTATCTAATAATGTACCGAATACATTTTGTACTTGTATATCTTATTCCTTTGCAAGCGCGACACTAGCTTGAAATTTCTTTTCTGTAACTGTTTTTGAGTTGATGTATGTTATATGCTTTACTTCGAAACTTTAACATTAATTTTCTGGATACAATGTATTTGTCATCCGTTACAATTTGTATCCTTTCGAGTGGCTATTGTGTAGATATAGAAACATTTCATGATTTTTTTCAAATGTAAGTCAAGATTATGTCCTGTAATTTTAAAATATCGGAACCATCCTTCAATATTTGAGATACTATTCTATTATGTTGTATAATTCCAGATGTTTACCCAATACCTTACTCTGCTGCTGATGGTGCCGGCTATTCTAGCTGTTAAGGACCTCGATACAGAAACATTCACTGGTAATTTACTTTATCCATTACATTTACTATTATTTGTCATCTATATTCTGAATATATTATTGATTTACAATGTATATGGACTTACCCATTCATCATTACTGACTTTGTTTTCAGGTTTTCGATCCACATTTCACGGACTTATCGAGCAACATTTACGAGCAGAATATGTTCTCTTATCGCCCATTATGGCTAAACAGAATGAAAGCTGGCTGTCCTGTCGACAATCGATTGACGCCAAACATGGTCCATGCCGCAGCTGTGTGGAGTCAAACTGTGGCTCGTAAGTTAACTTGCTTGTACTTGTTTTATTCCATGTAATCGTCATATGCTGCGTCTTGAACCTAACGTTTTCACGGTGATTTTTTATAGATCAACAGCAACTACTGCTCTATACAAATGACTTGTCTCGCCTAATTCCTGGCCTACATGTAAAAATACTCCCGCCGTGTCTTCATAAACAGCCACAGTTTTTATTACCCAACACTTTTCTGTGTGATAAAAAAGTACCAACACTTTCTTTCTGTCCTCGGTGTTTGTTTATTGCGGCCAACTGTGTTCTAATGCTACCTGACCTGACATTTTATACGTCAAACCTGCTTTTGGAAAGATGTATCCTTTTCATTAATTATAAACTCGGTATATTTGAATTACTATTTGCCTTTCCTATTTTAGTGACTTCACTGTTACAGAGAAGAGTGTTCCTGAAGAGGTTTCTGTAGATTGGGAAGAATGGCATGACATCGGTGTAGAACTATTTGGAGAAGGCGAAATTGACCATTTCCTTAATATGGCTGCACAAAGGACTGGCACGCAAAGCGGTCTTCCAAACCGGAAGAGATTTTGGGGTGCAGGTATTGAGTCACTTAAAATCAAACTTTGTGGCACTTTTTCGGTGATTTTTTTTCATGCAATGTTTCTGCCGGTCAATATCTTCTAACATTGCTATTGTTACTTTGGAATTTTGAATTTGTTGGCGTAATTGGTCGGATCATAAAAAACTCTGTAATTTGAGATTTAATTTAAGTTAGCTCCTCCCGATTAGGGAACAATAATTTCAATTTTGTAATTATGCTTGGAATGCCCGAATACTCGTTTCATTCGAAAGTAAGTCCATACTTTCCCATATTACTTCATAATGCACCTCTTAGAAACATTTTGCATTGATATGATCTTTCACTTTTTTAAGCTTTCACAGCAATATCTGGCTTGTGGGCATCATATGAAATTGGTAATCATTTGGTAGTTAACTGGGATGGTATTTCAAGTACATTGAGCAACATTGGCAGCAGTGTTGGTAATTGGGTATCTGGTAAGCATGCTATTATATACTAGTACAATGTCATGTATATTAATACCTACAGTAAATGTACCAGTTTACCACGTATATGCTTTTGTATACCTCTCCACTCTTTCAAATGTATCGCCTATTTTTATTGTACATTTTACCTTCAGCCTTAGTGTTGTGTTTGCATGTAATGAGCCTTACTTTCTGGGCCACTACTACGACTACATACTGACGCATCTCTTATTTAATTCCCTCAAGGTCTGTTTAGTAGAAAACGTCGTGATATTGGTATGTCTGCACGTCATATACTTGGTATGATGAGACGAAAGATTCACAGACAAATGGAAGGGTTAGGCTCTGAAACCAGCTGTATGCAGCAATGTTCCGAATGTCAATATTTCCTTGGAGAACCTGCTGACATGGTTTCTCAAGGTAAGCAACGTATCCAATATTAATTATGCTCCGATTGCAGTAAGTTTAATAATTATTAATTACTTGGGAGTGGTGGTCTAGGCTCCAGGACAATAGGTAGAACTTCATATTACTTTTTTTATGAATTGATGCACTTAACTCAATCGCAATCACATTTTTCCTTGGACTTTAAGACGGGAATATACAGCAGCCACAAGAATGATTTGTCACGTACTACACTTGCATTATAACTTATTGTTTATAATCATTACAGTATGTAGTCCAAAGATGTTGATGGATCAGAGGACTATGGTGACAATTATTAAAGAACTAAAGGAATTATACATGTTGAATGGTGATCCAGAAAGTAGTACACCAGTTCTTACAAAGGTTTGTGATACCATTCTATACTCGGCAAACAAGAAACTTTACATTATTCATATATTGATATTTCAATGCTCATTAAAGAAATAACATCGTGTGTCATTTTAACTGTCCACCCTGTTGAAGAATTCCAGGGGAAACAACTCAAGAATTACTAAACGGGTTTAAAACGGCATTATTGGTATTCAAACTATCCGTTCGTTGGCTGTTGACCTGTTTTAATGTTGTTAACATCAATACACGCATTGCTGTAAAAGAGAAAAAATGATACTGAAAATGTCTTAACCCTGATTTAAATACAGTTTGAGTCAAACATTGATATGTTTCAAATTACCTTCCTTTGAATTAAGATAAGACCATACATTTGTATTTTACTGTTGCATTTCCAATCAGTAAAGACGTTTTTGTATAATTTTGAACGTGTTGCTTTTCGTTCTTTTGTGTCCTTTAACCTTCATTGAGGTTGACTGTAGCTTGCTACTTCAGTTGCTAGGGGGACAGCAGTCAGTCTAATTATATATACGCCGATCCATTTTAAAGTTTGCAAATATGTTTAATACGACAAACCATCATATTCAAGCTCATTCTAGAAATCATAAAATGTAATTAGAACTACTTTGTTGTATATCATTCTTTCAGATTGAATACAATCCTGAGAACTTCCGTTTATCGTCCATGTCGTTTGGTGACGTGTATGTTACTGCAATGACACCATCAGGTCCCATGAGATATCTTAGTGAATATCGCTTCCGTATACAGTCACCAGAAACATCAGCAATTGAAATGGCCGAAGAATTGCTGTCTAAATGGGGACTTTAACTATTTTGTTAAAATTTTGTTTTGACATTGTATTATGGATTGCTTATGGAATCGAACATAGTTGAATAAAACTGTGTAAAATGTACACATTGTTGTTGTTTTATTTGGAGCATATCATGAGAATCATACATGAAAATATCTGATTAAATTTCTCACTACATTTTCAATATTGGATGTGGTTGTTTGCAAGTGATTTATGAATGTTTTTACTATATTCAATGTTTCTGGTATTCAACATTTACGGCATGCATATACATGGTCAGGTTTAACGGAAACATACACGGGTAGAAATGTGATTTTGTTGGCACTAGATCAATGGTGGTACACTAACTTGAGCTCTACGTCATCGCACACATCTCTGTGTAAACTCTAAAAGTAATGAAAATAACATAGCGCATCAAAAGAATGAATTTTGTAATTTGTGTGTAAATAGTTAACGACATTAATGATTCACCCAAGCGTGTAAATGGGATTTAATTAAAGTCCCATTGCGGCATTTTTCGATGTTAAAATTAAAGTAGGTTTTATTTTACGTAGATGTCTTATCTGTGAAATTGACTTTTATTTGCAATAAAAACGTTCCGAAATTTTCTTTTTTAATCGCAAAGTACATATAGAAATATAACACAGTATTTTTTTCAATGATATTGCAAAAAAATAAGAAAGCGTCTTCTGTCAACATTTCTAGGAGATACGGCTAAGGAAAGGCACAGTGTAATATTGTTTTAGAGCAAATTATTACATATATATGTTGTTCTGTACGGCTAAATTCAAAAAGCTAAGGGGGCTTTAAGTATATTTCTAAACGGTCCCATACACCTGGACGTTTCCCACAAATACAACTTTATCCAGTTTTTAGGTCTAACTACCAACTTCACTACATCATAGCATACAATTGTAAATTATTGTTGCACTATATCATTTCTGATTACTTAAATGATTTCCTGCAAAAAGGGCAATTTACCTATCATCGATACCTCCGGGGGAGATCATCTGATGGCGCAGTGTACAACCATTGACTTGTGTATTTTCTCAAGCTTCACAAAATCGAAATTCACCAAGTGAACTATACTACTCAAAATTTGGTTTTAATGGTCATTTTTGGTTCTACACTCAAACCAACTTATAAACCGCCATCTGATATTATTGGATATAACTTGATAGTTAAAGTATAAATAAGAAATAATCTTTTTATTTCTGTAATGATATTGAAATTTATTCAATGCTTGTAATCGTTCATTGGACATTTCTTTTTCAAAGAAATGGTAATCGAAATTCATAATCGAAACTTGGAGGAACGTACGATATCTCAAAGGAACGCAGCTCTCTAATATTCCGTCTGCTCTGTCTCTTTCTTCTACGGACATGCGAGCCATGTTTTATGTTTTGATGATAGGGTATAGAAAACCGAACCGATTTGAATATGCTAACCTACACGTGAAGTGAAGTACACGTCTCGCATGGGTAAATGTGCATGAAAACATGCAATCAAGTAGTGTAAAATTACGGATTTTTAAATGAAATTATTGGATGAAAATTTCATACAATTCTGTCTCAAGATATTTCAAATAATGAACTGGCGGTTTATAAGTTGGTTTGAGTGTATATGGCAAAAACGTCATTTTGGATTACATACATAAGAAATGAAATGTCCATTTTAAAGATACCTAACTATGAAAATTGTGTCTTGCACATCAACACTTAATGGTGATAACATATTTCAAGTTTCATTGTATTCGCCTAAGGAATGTAAAAGTAGTTCGCTCCACAAACTTTTGATATTGTACACGTACGGACCAACCGACCGTCCGACTGAGTAACTCCAATATACCTCATCTGTCGGCTATATTACAACATGTATAAATAGAAAATGATGACTATGAAAAGAACAACTTTCACTCAAATGCTTATAATATTGTTCAAATTCAAATTCTGAAATTCGATATTTTACTGTTTGTATAGCCCATTCAAAGATAACTTTATATAATATGCATTTGATATTGTCCTAAGACAAAGAATTTAAGAAATATTGAAGAAATTATTTTCAGATTACTGATAATTTTGCACCAAATTACCATACCAATACGTTCAAATTATCTCCCTTATTAAATACCACAAAATGTGATTCTGACTTTATTTTCCTGTTTTTCTACCTCAAACCATAATTTAACATCCTTATTAATATCCCTATCTAAAAGGCAAACAGGGGCGTAGCTGGCATCTTTCTAAGGGGGCATCGTCACTGTCTGGTACGTTAAACGGTGCAAATTTTCCGTGTCACGGTGCTTCCATCCAAGATGGCGGGAGGGAGAAATGACCAGGAGGTACGTGTCATTTTATACCGATGTATTTAAACAACTACACCATTTAGAAGGAGAAGAACAGTTGCATCTAATGTTCAAATAAATTTAATGTAAGATCAATGTATTCACTATGTCTGTTGCATATGATTTATATGAATTATTTGCTAAAAACTTTGAGGAATAAACCACTCTAAATTCGAACCGAGAGATGTGGTCAATATTTTAGCCAGTCTCCGTACAAAAGCCACTATTCATGAAGTGAATACGCTTGTTTATTAATGTATACATATTTATAGAATCATTCATAGAAATACTACATCTCAACCACTTTGTTGTGCCAAAATCTGTCTACGGTGCATACATCTATTATTTCCTTTTCCTTTGTTTGTTCATATCGAGTTTTTACGCCCCTGGGCCGTATTTATAAAGCTTCTTAACTTAAGATTTTCTTAAATTTTGACTTAAATTCCTGAAATCTGTTCATCTTGATCTTAAATTTGAGAAATATCTTAAGTGTTATTTATAAATGATCTTAGCTATATATTTTTTTAAATATCGACTTATTTTAAAATAGCTAAAAAGGTACATGTATCTTAAATGTTTTAAGAAATTTCTTAAAGCATGCATATTTTGTTTACCGAATCACCAACAGGACGGAAACAAATACTATTAACTAAAGTTACAGAGTGAACTAGATTCTATATTGCACTTTATTGATAAGTCCTTATATTTGTTATTTATCACCAATGTTTCGAAGAAATCAATCTTGTTAGGACTGATTCTACTGCAGTTATTTGTATCCAAGTTTCAAACTATGAATTTTAATTATGATTCTCGTTTAGATTTATAAATACCATACGTAATTCCATCTTATTTATTACTTAACAAATACTTTGACTTACATTAGGGATTGTATAACTGGCGTACCCCATAGGGATCTTTTCAAGGCAATGAATATCCATGGTTAGATGTTAACATACACTATACCAATATTTCCATCTAATTATGTACAGTCTCGCATACCAAATTTCATTCAACATATTTTGACTTTTCTGTTACCAAAGCAACCATAATTTTGACCAAGTAAAAAAAACACCAGAGATTGTCTAGGTAAATAAAAATTCCGGGTGCATGGCCCCGGGTCTCCCCAGAGTAATCCTGGGACTGGTCCTCTCTAGAGTGTTCCGACTTCAATTTGAGGATACATAAGCAACTGCCTACTTTCTCACAATGTTTGGTAGCGGGGCTTCAACCCACGATCCTCTATCAGTGAGAGGTTACCGTAATTTGAAGATGTGCACGATGTCGTAGAGCTCTAAGCTATAGCGTACTACTATAGTGCTAACAAAATCACATTTCTACCCGTGTATGTTTCCGTTAAACCTGACCATGTATATGCATGCCGTAAATGTTGAATACCAGAAACATTGAATATAGTAAAAACATTCATAAATCACTTGCAAACAACCACATCCAATATTGAAAATGTAGTGAGAAATTTAATCAGATATTTTCATGTATGATTCTCATGATATGCTCCAAATAAAACAACAACAATGTGTACATTTTACACAGTTTTATTCAACTATGTTCGATTCCATAAGCAATCCATAATACAATGTCAAAACAAAATTTTAACAAAATAGTTAAAGTCCCCATTTAGACAGCAATTCTTCGGCCATTTCAATTGCTGATGTTTCTGGTGACTGTATACGGAAGCGATATTCACTAAGATATCTCATGGGACCTGATGGTGTCATTGCAGTAACATACACGTCACCAAACGACATGGACGATAAACGGAAGTTCTCAGGATTGTATTCAATCTGAAAGAATGATATACAACAAAGTAGTTCTAATTACATGTTTATGATTTCTAAAATGAGCTTGAATATGGTGGTTTGTCGTATTAAACATATTTGCAAACTTTAAAATGGATCGGCGTATATATAATTAGACTGACTGCTGTCCCCCTAGCAACTGAAGTAGCAAGCTACAGTCAACCTCAATTAAGGTTAAAGGACACAAAAGAACGAAAAGCAACACGTTCAAAATTATACAAAAACGTCTTTACTGATTGGAAATGCAACAGTAAAATACAAATGTATGGTCTTATCTTAATTCAAAGGAAGGTAATTTGAAACATATCAATGTTTGACTCAAACTGTATTTAAATCAGGGTTAAGACATTTTCAGTATCATTTTTTCTCTTTTACAGCAATGCGTGTATTGATGTTAACAACATTAAAACAGGTCAACAGCCAACGAACGGATAGTTTGAATACCAATAATGCCGTTTTAAACCCGTTTAGTAATTCTTGAGTTGTTTCCCCTGGAATTCTTCAACAGGGTGGACAGTTAAAATGACACACGATGTTATTTCTTTAATGAGCATTGAAATATCAATATATGAATAATGTAAAGTTTCTTGTTTGCCGAGTATAGAATGGTATCACAAACCTTTGTAAGAACTGGTGTACTACTTTCTGGATCACCATTCAACATGTATAATTCCTTTAGTTCTTTAATAATTGTCACCATAGTCCTCTGATCCATCAACATCTTTGGACTACATACTGTAATGATTATAAACAATAAGTTATAATGCGAGTGTAGTACGTGACAAATCATTCTTGTGGCTGCTGTATATTCCCGTCTTAAAGTCCAAGGAAAAATGTGATTGCGATTGAGTTAAGTGCATCAATTCATAAAAAAAGTAATATGAAGTTCTACCTATTGTCCTGGGCCCGTATTTATAAAGCATCTTAATTATTTTCTTATACTTGATCAAAATTAGCTCAGCTAGGAAAAAATCTTATCATAAGATAAAAGTGATATTTATGAATGCACTTAAGAAATATTTTAGTAAAGAAAATTCTTAATTTAAAAGATGTTTTAAGATGTCGTTGCTACGGAATTCCGGGGTTTTCCTTTCTAAAAGCAGAACCGAAATGATTTCTATCACGCTTGCGCCCGCACATCTGTAAGAATATCAATAATAAATTCAGCACGTCATATTCCCTTTATCATGCAACATGTTAAATTTCACAAATGTCATACCATATTACTGAGTAAAGATGTCGCTGATAATGACAGTGTTATAATTACACCAATGAGTCGTATATATATGTATGCACAGTGGCGTAGCCAGAAACAAATTTAAGTCGGGGCATTCGAGGGAGGTCCAGTCCCAGGGTCACTCTAGGGTTATTCCGGGGGCATGCACCCGGAGTTTTTATTTACCTGGAAAATCCATTGTTGTTTTTTCGCCTTGATCAAACTTATGGTTGCTTTGGTAACAGAAAAGTCAAAATATGTTAATGAAATTTGGTATGCGAGACTGTACTTAATTAGATGGAAATATTGATATACTGTATGTTAACATCTAACAATGGATATTCTTTGCCTTGAAAGGATCCCTATAGGGTGCGCCAGTTGTCCATACCCAAATGTAAGTCTAAGTAGTTGTTATAAAAGAAACAAAAGTTAATAAATAAGATGGAATTACGTATGGTATTTAAACGAGAATCATAATTAGAATTCATAGGTAAACATTGAAATTTGGATATGAATAAATGCAGTAGAATCAGTCCTAACAAGATTGCTTTCATCGAAACATTGATGATAAATAATAAATGTAAGGACTTACCAATAAAGTGCAATAAAGAATCGAGTTCCTTCTGCAACTTCAGTTAATAGTATTTGTGTCTGTACTGTTGGTGATTCGGTAAACAAAATGTGCATGCTTTAAGAAATTTCTTAAAGCATTTAAGATACCTTTTCAGCTATCTTAAAATAAGTCGATATTTAAGTTAAAGATAAAGTTAAGATCATTCATAAATAAGACTTGAGATATTTCTCAAATTTAAGAGCAAAATGAACAGATTTCAGGTATTTAAGTCAAAATTTAAGAAATTCTTAAGTTAAGAAGCTTTATAAATACGGACCCTGGAGCCTAGACCACCACTCCCAAGTAATTAATAATTATTAAACTTACTGCAATCGGAGCATAATTAATATTGGATACGTTGCTTACCTTGAGAAACCATGTCAGCAGGTTCTCCAAGGAAATATTGACATTCGGAACATTGCTGCATACAGCTGGTTTCAGAGCCTAACCCTTCCATTTGTCTGTGAATCTTTCGTCTCATCATACCAAGTATATGACGTGCAGACATACCAATATCACGACGTTTTCTACTAAACAGACCTTGAGGGAATTAAATAAGAGATGCGTTAGTATGTAGTCGTAGTAGTGGCCCAGAAAGTAAGGCTCATTACATGCAAACACAACACTAAGGCTGAAGGTAAAATGTACAATAAAAATAGGCGATACATTTGAAAGAGTGGAGAGGTATACAAAAGCATATACGTGGTAAACTGGTACATTTACTGTAGGTATTAATATACATGACATTGTACTAGTATATAATAGCATGCTTACCAGATACCCAATTACCAACACTGCTGCCAATGTTGCTCAATGTACTTGAAATACCATCCCAGTTAACTACCAAATGATTACCAATTTCATATGATGCCCATAAGCCAGATATTGCTGTGAAAGCTTAAAAAAGTGAAAGATCATATCAATGCAAAATGTTTCTAAGAGGTGCATTATGAAGTAATATGGGAAAGTATGGACTTACTTTCGAATGAAACGAGTATTCGGGCATTCCAAGCATAATTACAAAATTGAAATTATTGTTCCCTAGTCGGGAGGAGCTAACTTAAATTAAATCTCAAATTACAGCGTTTTTTATGATCCGACAAATAACGCCAACAAATTCAAAATTCCAAAGTAACAATAGTAATGTTAGAAGATATTGACCGGCAGAAACATTGCATGAAAAAAAATCACCGAAAAAGTGCCACAAAGTTTGATTTTAAGTGACTCAATACCTGCACCCCAAAATCTCTTTCGGTTGGGAAGACCGCTTTGCGTGCCAGTCCTGTGTGCAGCCATATTAAGGAAATGGTCAATTTCGCCTTCTCCAAATAGTTCTACACCGATGTCATGCCATTCTTCCCAATCTACAGAAACCTCTTCAGGAACACTCATCTCTGTACCAGTGAAGTCACTAAAATAGGAAAGGCAAATAGTAATTCAAATATACCGAGTTTATAATTAATGAAAAGGATACATCTTTCCAAAAGCAGGTTTGACGTATAAAATGTCAGGTCAGGTAGCATTAGAACACAGTTGGCCGCAATAAACAAACACCGAGGACAGAAAGAAAGTGTTGGTACTTTTTTATCACACAGAAAAGTGTTGGGTAATAAAAACTGTGGCTGTTTATGAAGACACGGCGGGAGTATTTTTACATGTAGGCCAGGAATTAGGCGAGACAAGTCATTTGTATAGAGCAGTAGTTGCTGTTGATCTATAAAAAATCACCGTGAAAACGTTAGGTTCAAGACGCAGCATATGACGATTACATGGAATAAAACAAGTACAAGCAAGTTAACTTACGAGCCACAGTTTGACTCCACACAGCTGCGGCATGGACCATGTTTGGCGTCAATCGATTGTCGACAGGACAGCCAGCTTTCATTCTGTTTAGCCATAATGGGCGATAAGAGAACATATTCTGCTCGTAAATGTTGCTCGATAAGTCCGTGAAATGTGGATCGAAAACCTGAAAACAAAGTCAGTAATGATGAATGGGTAAGTCCATATACATTGTAAATCAATAATATATTCAGAATATAGATGACAAATAATAGTAAATGTAATGGATAAAGTAAATTACCAGTGAATGTTTCTGTATCGAGGTCCTTAACAGCTAGAATAGCCGGCACCATCAGCAGCAGAGTAAGGTATTGGGTAAACATCTGGAATTATACAACATAATAGAATAGTATCTCAAATATTGAAGGATGGTTCCGATATTTTAAAATTACAGGACATAATCTTGACTTACATTTGAAAAAAATCATGAAATGTTTCTATATCTACACAATAGCCACTCGAAAGGATACAAATTGTAACGGATGACAAATACATTGTATCCAGAAAATTAATGTTAAAGTTTCGAAGTAAAGCATATAACATACATCAACTCAAAAACAGTTACAGAAAAGAAATTTCAAGCTAGTGTCGCGCTTGCAAAGGAATAAAATATACAAGTACAAAATGTATTCGGTACATTATTAGATAAATTAAAGTCTTACCTTGAATATTTGCTCCAATTCCTACTGACAATATCTTTATGAAATATGTGAAGAGCTCATGATAGGTTGCCTTATATAGTGTCGTGGAAAAGCCCGCGAAAAGGTTGAAAATTCACGTGCAAAACCTGAAATTTGAAAAGTTCGCAATAATCAAATTACTAGCAGTTTGTATATTTCCCTGGTTAAGGTAGTAGTACACGGATAGTATGATAAACTTTGTTTTTTTTCATAGGATTTAATGCCATTTTAAACATTATTTCAGTTAAAACGTGGCGGGTAATTATCCTAACCAGTTTCCCTGGACTTCATTCAGGACTTAACCAGTACTAGCCACATTCTAACCGCAAGTTACTGCCAAGTTACCCCACATAATTCAAAGAAGGCGAAGGATTCAACATATGATGTAATATATTCAGTCAAATTTGTCACGGACAGTGTGAGCATTGCCCAGGGTTTGAACTCACATCCTCTTGATCAGTAGACCAACACTTTAACCACTTAGCTAACCGGGCGGGCTGATAAACGTTGTACATGATCTGAACTCTTTAACGTCATATCTTACTGCAAATAGTTCAACTTTGGAAAAAGATCTTAGGCCAAAGCGCATTCTTCCTTGACTGTGGACATGATATTTTATTGACTCATGGTCCTTATGTATAATATCCATATTATGTACGAACAAGAGTATGGGCGGTTTACGGTTTCGCCCAAACAGACATACTGAAGTCGATGCAACAAATAGGTTTCCAACATTATACCATCAGATTATTAGTTTCTGTGCACTGACGACAGATGAAATTCGTCGTCGTAATTACTCGGCCGACATTATACATTCAGGCGTGTGCGGTATTGCGATATAAAATCACGCACACCCACCTTAATTATTTGATAATCCTGTTATGTAACACGCTAACACATAAATTTCTTTTGGGTAAATATTCTGGGACAGATCATGAAATTATTGTTCATTAAAACGCGATAGAAAAGCCTGGTCAGAATACAATGTATATTTCTGGACAGGAATTCGTTGGTGCCTTGCTCTTCGTTGGATACATGGCTTGAAGTGTCCTTTTATGAATAAATTTCTATTAATTTCATTCGATTTGAAAAAGGGAACAAACGCAAGTACATTTTGTATAAGCAACCTCCACACTTCATTTGTATGAATTAACCAAGCTATGTACGCCCTTGTGAAATATCATCCGATTTCAATGCGCAATGCACGATTATTTCGTGCATTTACGTGTAATTGTTGTATTTTTAACGTCACAAATAGGATACTGGAATTGGCGTGTAAACTTGGATTCAAGATTCGATATGCTTTATTTGCAACATTAATATAAATTATACATGTTTCTGGTCAGATGATTCAATGCATTTTATATAACAGACACAATTTACAAGATACACATTTATATATAATTTGCATTTGAAAATCAAAATCGAAATCAACAAAAACGAAATATAACTACAATTTCAAGATACATTATTTACAGAGAGAACAAAATACATGTATTATGGTATATTTGTCTGTAGCCCTAGAAGTAGATGTTTTCGCTTTGAAATCAACTAGAACATTGATTGATTGCTGCTTACCTTATGTTATGTTGTGTTACCGTATGGCTTGCTATGTTACCGTATGGCTTGCTATGTTACCGCATGGCTTGCTATGTTACCTTATGGTATGTTGTGTTGCCGTATGGCTTGCTATGTTACCTTAGTATATGTTGTGTTGCCGTATGGCTTGCTATGTTACCTTATGGTATGTTGTGTTGCCGTATGGCTTGCTATGTTACCTTATGGTATGTTGCGTTGCCGTATGGCTTGCTATGTTACCTTATGATATAGTGTATTGCCGTATGGCTTGCTATGTTACCTTATTATATGTTGTGTTGCCGTATGGCTTGCTATGTTACCTTATGGTATGTTGTGATGCCGTATGGCTTGCTATGTTACCTTATGGTATGTTGCGTTGCCGTATGGCTTGCTATGTTACCTTATGATATATTGTATTGCCGTATGGCTTGCTATGTTACCTTATTATATGTTGTGTTGCCGTATGGCTTGCTATGTTACCTTATGGTATGTTGTGATGCCGTATGGCTTGCTATGTTACCTTATGGTATGTTGCGTTGCCGTATGGCTTGCTATGTTACCTTATGATATGTTGTATTGCCGTATGGCTTGCTATGTTACCTTATTATATGTTGTGTTGCCGTATGGCTTGCTATGTTACCTTATGGTATGTTGTGATGCCGTATGGCTTGCTATGTTACCTTATGGTATGTTGCGTTGCCGTATGGCTTGCTATGTTACCTTATGATATGTTGTATTGCCGTATGGCTTGCTATGTTACCTTATTATATGTTGTGTTGCCGTATGGCTTGCTATGTTACCTTATGGTATGTTGTGATGCCGTACGTATGGCTTGCTATGTTACCTTATGATATGTTGTGTTGCCGTATGGCTTGCTATGTTACCTTATGATATATTGTATTGTCGTATGGCTTGCTATGTAACCTTATGATATATTGTATTGTCGTATTGCTTGCTATGTTACCTCATGATATGTTGTGTTGATCATCAAGAAGAAATACTATGTATAATTATTGGTAACTTTGTCGAAAAGAGATTCACAGTCCACTTGAAATTGTTCATCAGCCATAGAGGGGGTTTATAAGCACCAATCACTAGCCATTTACTATTTACTATATATTCTATATTCACCTCAACAGAGATACACTCAGTGTCTGGAAACTCAAAACTTATATAGCTCTATCACCAGGGATGTCTGGTCTAAGATAGGCTGCTACACCCCCACTCTTGCTGGTCCTGTCTGCTCTCCAGAAATGATAGTTGTCGACCTGAAATTGCTGGTCTAAAAATTAATCGTTTCAGCAATAAATAATAGATCTATGGTATTTTTCAATAGAATATCTTTTAGAGCATCGAATTTGTTTCTCAGACGTTGATGTTAAGATAAACGCAGAGGAATTTATTTGGACTTTGTCGTCTTATATCATAAAGTTCTTGGAAAATACATGACTCATAAGTTGATGAGTAGTCTACAGAAGTATCACAGTGACATTCAGCAGAAATGTCAAAAAATGAATCACTAAAATAGAAGTTTGAGCATGAGTTGCACAACCACATACGGTTGATCTCTCTGCCCTACACTAGTAGACTGAAATGCATTGACCGACAGGCTCGCACATTTCATATGGTACCACCGGTAACATGACTCACAATAGATGGCTCGGTGAGTTTTAGCTATCGCACTCTGTAGTAGTGCCCACAATGACATTTGACTGGGCCTGGGTTAAGTGCAATATCACGTACCACTTAGCATGAGAATAAAACACAGATGTTGTCTGACCCGAAGTTTTATAGGTATAGAAGGTGGTACTGGGCAGCAATGTTTAATAAAATAAAAGATAGACGTTTCAGCTAGTGTCCGTGAACTGGTCACCCAAAATTGTGGTGAATCCAGTAAACCCATGATGCTTGCACGCATAGTCATTAGACGTGATAAGAACTGGTAGATACAAAGTTAATTCAAAGACCTATACATACATGTATGTATAGGTCTTTGGTTAATTGTATCATTTCCTTGGTCATGTTTAAGAAAAAAAAGCCGTTTTGTTTAAGAACGGGTACAAAAGTGGTTAACAGAGAACTGGAAAAGACAGAGCTTATAAAATAATGACATTTTTCTGTGTGCTATAGCCTAAAATATTCTTATATGAAGTTCTTGCAGTTCTGCATGCACGTTGCGATGTGTACAGTGGTGGTCCATATTCTTCCAGCCCATGAAAATTCATTTTCATTGCGTTTTTCGCATTGTTGTTTTTTTTGTTAGAAAAAGTGAAGGCACGTGCTTTCGATAAGTGCAGGCCTACAGGAATTAAGCTACTGCCGTATAGAGAGCGTTCAGTTATGAAAGAATGAATATTCTTTATTGTAAATTAATTATCTGACACCTTTTTCATTTAAATAAAAAGAAGTATAAATATAAGCACAGAAAAATGTAAAAGAGTATGATTTCACATTCATGTCATATCCAGGCCACACCACGAGGAGGCGCTCACACCATTCCGCACAGTGAATCGAACGCACCCTTCGTGCATTGCAACTTAGGACGGGAACCAGCAGTCCACCATCAATCATTTCCGGATAGAACAGACAAGAAAAGATTAATGATAAAATTCATATTTCGGTAATTATGTCGTGTTATTTCCCTACATTTCAAAATCTATAAGAAAATAAGTGGATCTTTTAAAACGGCTCAAATGTTTCAATGTGATTGTTCTTGTAGGTGATTAGTCAATGTTGGTTGTGTTTAAGTATAGTGTTCGGACAGTTGATATTTCGGTTAGTTTCGTTTCTGTTATATCCAGGGTACCCTACCCGGTGACTCCGTTGTAAATCATTACATAAGAAGTAAAATACGTATACTGTTAATATATTTATCATTGTCATTATGATTACATATTTATTCTGACTTGCTTAGGGCTGAAAAAAATAAATTTGGAGTGCTCCAACCGACTCAAAAAAATCGTAGCACTCAAATATTTGGGGAATTTTTTGGGGAATTTTTTACTTGTATGATAAAGAAAAAAGATTCCTACCTACCTATGATGTCCTATCCAGTGCTAAAATTCTATGTCTGAGCAATCCAACAAACTTGGTTTTATTCTTAGCCTAGTACTCCCCAAGTTACAAGTTTTACACATTTTTGTTTCGGACCGGTTTGCAGTTCTGACTTCTGAGTAAACAGTTGTACTTTGATATTTTGATTTTATAAAGCAAAGCTTTTATTAAGGATTTTATTAAAATAGTGATCACATTTATAACTAGTTCTGGGTACCATAACTAAATTGGTCTTTTTTAGTTTGCTTTGTTGACCATTTTTGTTAAGACGCTTGTCTATTGATGCAGTTCTATCATTTCATGTGACCCGGACCGCTATGAACTTAATCCAATGCATTACGAGGAAACGGTTAAAATAAAAATTATTCGTGGCAAGAAACGTCGGCAAAATACTTGATACCTTTCGCCTCTTGAAGGTATATTTTAGGTCATTAAAAGACTCATATATAATAGTCATATGGGTAGTTTTTAGTATATATTTTAGCACTGTACACATTTTACAGAATTTTGTGCATTTAAATTAATAGGAAAATGAATGCAACTCAGTTTTAGTCATTTACCTGTTAGCTTTTCAAGAACAACTGACTTTTGACGAACTGCAATGTAATGCATACATCATCGTCAATGACCTTCGACTAATTTGGAACACATTGTAGACATTATTTGTAATAAATGTTTTGTCAATATATTTGCTAAATAAATTTGTGTTTTGTCTCACTTCTTTCTTCTGATCTTAATCAAAACTCAAAAGCCACTTTATATATTTCAATTCTAATTTCTAAACTTTGTATTTTAGGACATGGCAGAATTAAATCTAAGACTTCATGGAGGACACACCAGCTCAGCTTTGTGTGTAGATGCCAAAGATGGCGGTGCTGAGATAATCTCAGGAGGAGAAGATGGTGAAATTTGTTTGTGGAATAATGATGGCTTGTTAAAGCATAAAATATCTTCTGAGACTGATGACTGTACAAGCATCTTCATATCTAAGACTAAAGAAAATATATTTTATGCATCCGTTGGAAATGCAGTGAAAATATTTGATGTACGGAATTTACAGGGTGCGGTAGAGTCATACCAATTTAATGAAGAAGAAATTAATCAGATAGTATTAGATGAGAAGGAGAGTTATCTTGCAGCTTGTGATGACTCTGGGGAGGTCAAAATTATATCTTTACAGGAAAAGAGGCTATACAAAACACTTCGCAGGAAACATACAAACATTTGTGCAACAGTCTGTTTTCGTGTACGTAAACCATGGGAAATATTCACTGGCGGCATGGACTGTAATTTAATTCATTGGGATTTCTCACGTCCAAAGTGCATGAATCAGTTTAATATGCAAGAACTGCAGGATGCTCCTTCTGAATTAGGAGCTTACATGGTAAATCCTCCATTTGTTCACCATCTTGCCATGTCTCCAGATGGGAAATATTTAGCAAGTGCTTTGGAAAATGGTTTTGTGTCTATCTTTGATTCCAGCAAGAAGAATATATCAGAGATTTGCACTCTGCATGCCCATACTCAAGGAGTGTCTCAAGTTAGCTTTATTTCTCCCACTCAGGTTATATCTGCTGGAAATGACAGTGTTATAGCTTCGTGGGACCTCGCCAAGATGAATGAAGGCAATGTTTCTAATGAACATTCAGCAACCAATGGTCATACATCACCTATTCACTCAAGGAACTCAGAAATAACTGAAAATTGTAAACTGTCCGAAGTACAGCATACATCTAAGATTAATTGGATGAAGCAGTTTAGCCAATCAGGGAATAATTTTGTTATATTGGCTGATCAATCATCAGACTTAGTAATACTGCCTTTGCTGATATAGTTTACAGATTCATTGTGTCTTAAAAAGCAAAGGGGATTGACAAGTATCATATTATGATTCATCATTGAAGAAATCAGTCATGTTGAGATTGTTGTTACAGATTTCTTGTATGATCAAATGAATCCTTATAAACAAAGAAAAGATGAAATATTTTGAAATGATTTTTAATATAAATTTAACATGACATAGAATTTTTATTATCAAAATCGCTGTACAAATAGACCTGTAATATTGAATTTATACATGTATTGCTTTTGTTTATTTACTGTATCAGTGCTTGGACTGTGATTATCTTATTTTGCATTCTATGTAGATTGAAATTGATTATTTGATGATAACATTGATTATTGGTGTGAAAATATAATGAAATTTAAATAGAAAGTGCTTCATCTACTCATTTTATACACGCTTGCTACATCCTTTCCTCAATTTTGTGAGACTAAAGTCACTCAACATTGTGTTTATCAGTTTTAATCTTAAATATTAATTTTTTTTCAGTACAAATTATTTCATGTACAAAATGTAGTTACATCATAATGAAATGTAGAAACTTCATGTATTAAAGTATCTAAGTACATTGTACAAATATACCTTTGTTTACATTTTAGTTGTGATAACAATCTGATATTGTTGAAAGTTTTTGTCAGTGTTAGGGGGTCTTGATTTTAGATATTATGTTTTAGAAATAAATAAATATATGTTTTATGACCTCTGTCTACCTTGTCTGAAGTACGGTAATAAACTTGTGATCTGACTCTCAGCTTTGATCTGAATTTCGTTTTTAATATTCTTGAGTTAGTGATGGTAAGGACTGGGTTTGCTCAGACATTTTTGATACTACCTGGTACATGTATATGTTTTGAGATATGGACTGATGATATGTAATACTTATTGTTGATATACAATCTTACAGCCTCGGAGAATGACAGACTGGGTGATGGATCAGTTTGATGTCTTCTTAGATGTCTGACTCTGTACATGCTTGCCACTTTAACCTTTCAGATTTGCAAAGGGCCTTTTTATTATTTATTTTTGAGAAAAATGCCCACAATTTAGACTCCTGTGGCTACATTTTCAGACAAATATTGTTGCGTAAAGTTTGCAGCAACTTTATTTTTGCATTTAAAAAAGTGACTGTGATTGTCTCCCTTTGAAAATACATTTTGAAAACATCCTCCTGATAAAAGATAAAACAAAGTTATTAGTTTTTAATTTTTTATTTAGTCTTGGCTAAAAAACCATTAATAATATGATCCTCAGCCTCCCTAGAGAATAATTAGGTTAATATAAACCTTAACATTATTGTGATTGAAACTCGTGGAAGATATAAATTGCTTTGATAAATTTGATTGATAGAAAAGTAATGTATAAAATTTCTATATAAATAAAAATATATTCACTTAATATTAAGTTATATATATTGCTCTCTTGCAACAATTTGTTATCATTTTAGCACACCAACCTTCAATAGCTAAAACTATGTATCAGTGTGACAAATTTTAGATAGTCAATCTCGTTTGTAAGACGATCCTTGCAGGAATTTAAAATAATTACCCAGCATAATACTTGTAATCATTTCACAATATTCATCTTATTATTACAGTCAAACCTGTTAACAAAGGCCAACTTGGGAAAGACAAAATGTGGCCTTTATTTACAGGTGACCTTTATTTGGAGGTCCTTATGTTCTAAGTAATCAATGATTATGACAGTTCGTAAAAGAAAAGCCTTTATTCAGAGGTGGCTGCTAACACAGGTTTGACTGTATTTAATATTTAAGACATGTTATCTTATGAAACCATTTTGACTTGCCCTAGGCTGCAGACATGTCAGTTCTTTTAAAGACTGGCATATTTCAGTTTTCATAGGTAAGAACTAGACAGTAAGAAATATTTAAAAAAATCTATTTGTTGATTTTAAACCTCTTTAGTAAAACACCTTCATTTGGCCCTAATGGATAACCATCTGGTGAATTCAAGTATGATTGTTTAGCACTTTCAAAAGTTCTCTTGTCTTTGGGAATACCAAGTCTGTTCAGTAATTTTGTGGACAGGTTTGGTACTATGGGTTGCAGTAGTATACCACTAACTCTCAATGTTTCTAAAGCCATGTGTATCACAGATTTAGCATGCAACAGATCTGCCTCGTTGTTAGTTTTAACTAAGTTCCAAATTTCATGGTGTTGAACAACTCCATTAGCCCATCGTAGATAAGACATTATGCTGTCAATACCTCGACTAAATAACAGATCATCATAATATCCACGTACAGTATCTGAAAAATAAAAGGGTTGTATAACTACAAGGGTATTTTTACTAAGAAAGTGACACTGATTGTCAGCATCTGTCCATCTGAAAATAAGCTATATTTTCCCACAAAAAAATCTATTCCCCTATCTGCATTATAAATATTCCCCAAATATGCCTTTTATGTGTACTTTTTCACACTTACCAGTGCCAAGTGTCATTACTTCCTTAAAGAAACCCGTGATCTATGAACTATAGTTGCTTTCAGGCACTACTAAATTTTTAATGTGTGAAACACATCAGTGAAGTTTATAAGGATAATACCTCAAGCTTATTGAGATATGTACTATTATGCACAACTTTCATTGATAAACAGATTTGGATAGCAATGTAACAGAAAGGGAGACTAAAAAGCAATCAAGTAAAAATGTTGTAATGATTGAAACATAATGAAAACTGATCCATATCTGACAGCAATTTTAAGATGTATGTATAACAAATTGCAACAAAATATTTAAAAAAAATATGTAGTCTTCACATCACATTATCCTCCGCATGCGGAGAAGTTGCTGGTTCCTAGTGGAAGGGAAAGTTAGTACTGGTTAGAATGCAGTCCAGGGTCCGTATTCACAAAGCATAAGATTTTCTTTAACTTAAGTCAAAATTTTTACTTAAGTGTAAATTTCTTTCATGGTAAAAGTTTGTTAACCGGTCATCAAAAGTGAATTATCATTTTCATAATTGGCATCTTTAGAACAAAGACAAAATCATATTATTGTGATTTTCGCCTTTTTATTAGTACAAAAGAGTTAAGGAAAAAGTCGAATTTAAGGAAAAATATAACTTAAATTAAAAAGTTACTTAAGATGTTTTGTGAATACGGACCCAGGAAAACTGCTTAGGTGAACTGGACGCGGTATTTAACTGAAAATTTATTGGGTGTTAAAACCAATGTAACATGAATATCACCAGAGCGTACATTGAAACAATGGCAAGATGATTCACAGACACTTACCAACAAGCACATCAAGATTTTCAAATGTTTCTCGGTCGGATGCTGTTGTCTTGGACAAATAAGTATCTTCATGTTTTCTTGGGTAGATCTGCTGAGGATTTATTGAGCTTGCTGTACATCTACCTAGTAGATTTCCAAGAGTATTAACCAGGTCAGAATTCACATATTCCATGGCAACTATTTCATTATAATCTGTAATCAAGAGTACAAGAACATTACTGCAACAAACTTCATTTCTTACAAAATGAGGATTCTTCAGGAACATTTGTAAAATTGTTCCATCTACTCACAGAATGTGAATGATCCATTTATTTTTCATAGAAACAACACCATGAATATTTACCAAAGTGCAGAAATAACAAGAGGGACAGAATACGCATGGCAAGGGGCATAATCCAGAAGTGTCTTATGCGATCAAACTGGTTATCAAAATTGGTCAATATATCATACTAAGTTTGCTGAAGATCAAGTAAAAATCATTTGACTAGGAAAGCGGACAAAGCTAATTTTGGTTATTCCAAGGTTCATAATCCAGAATTGCCTGGAGAGTACATACAGTACAGTTATCAAACTTGGCTGAGGTATTAAGCCAACAAATACTGTCACCAAGTTCAATGAGGATCAGATAAAAAAACATTCGACTTAGAGGACATTGATCTGGATGCTGCCAACCAGATGCCCGTCCACCAGCCTGTTGTGGGCGTTTCCATAAAAAGTCCAATTTTCAACAGGCTTATGAAATACAATATATTATGATTTAGATATTCAAAACTATCTCTTGTAGCGAAATAATAACACATAAATTACTTACTACCATCAGTATGTGGGACGCCTTCTCGTAATAAATAATATCTGAATACCTCGGCCGAGTATTTCTCCTTTATTGCCATTGGGTCAACTACATTACCTTTACTCTTAGACATCTACAAATACAGAGAGATTAGAACCAGTATGACCAGAATGAAACAATCCTTAATCTATGAAGTACCAATAACAACTAGAACTGCCACAGAGCGACTTGTCACAGATGTATGGCTTCTAGTCGTACAAAATCCATGCGATAATCCGTGTGATTGCTTGTTATTATAATGATGGTGATCAGCTAATTTAAATCCCACAATAGATAACTAAAAGACAAGCTAATTTATGGCCATTTTTGAGAATTGATATTCAAGTGTGACCATGACCTTGGAGATATTGACGTAATTCTATTGCATGACACACCGTCCCATGATGGTGAACACATGTGCCAAGTGATATTAAAATCTCACAATGAATGACATAGTTATGGCCCGTACAAGCTAATTTATGGCCATTTTTTATCTTTGAACTCTGAGTGTGACCTTGGACATATTGACATAATTCTTTCGCATGACACACCGTCCCATGATGGTGAACAAATGTAACAAGCAAAAATCCTACAATCCATAGAGAAGATACAGCGTGGACAAACTTTGGGACAGATGACGGATGGACCGACCGACAAAGTGACTCCTATAGAGCCCCCCCCCCCTACCAATGGTAGTGGGGTATAATTACTGAAGTTTTAATTTGTATGATATAAACCATGGAATCAATTCAAGCATAATGTAGACACAGTATCAGATAATTACCTTTGTACCACCAGTCAACCAGTGAGAATGACAGAAGATTTTCTTCGGCAGTTCTAGACCAGCAGCAATCAGAAATGCCGGCCAATAAAAAGCATGGAATCTACAACATACCAAATGCCAGTAATAAAGAAATAAAGACTAGAAATGTATCTGGAGGATACAAATGCCAAAGCTGAGAGCTTGGTCAAAAAGAGGACATAACTCATGTGAAAATGTTTGGATTTTACATTTAATGGAAATATAATTAGCCCTGTATTTTATTTATATTATTATACACCTTCATGTAAAATATGAAACCAATCCATGAAATACTTCTTGAGCTATTGTTTGGAAACCAAAATTTGAACAAATGGATAGGGGTAACATTAAAAATAACATTAATAAAGAAATAACATTATATAATTATGAAATAACATTTATAAAGAAATAACATTATATAATTATGAAATAACATTAATAAAGAAATAACATTATATAATTATGAAATAACATTTATAAAGAAATAGAGACGTGACATTAATAAGGAAATAAAGGCAGTTTATGTTAACACAAGAAAAAAGTATGTTTTAGAGCTGAAAAACAACAGATAAAAAACCCTTTTCAACAGTCAGAGTCATATGAGGCGGACAGTTCACCTAATCATCGCTCCTGGGAAGAACCAGTACTAGACTCCCATTCCTCCGCAGGCAACTGCCTACTTTCTCACATATAGAGACATGGTCGGTAGACAGGCTCGAACCCACAACCCTCTATCAGTGAGAGGTTACAGTGATTTGAAGTCAGCGACCTTAACCACTTGACCACAGAAGCGGGTTTGACAGAACTGACAACAGTGGATGTGTACCAAATATATATGTTGCATAAATTAGAACACAATGCTAGACTTTTGTAAATTAAATAAAAGCATTCATTCATTTGGAAAAATACCTCTTTATAAACTGTTAAGAATTTATAGTAAAAATCTTACTTTAGTATATCTTTTCCTATAACATGAACATCAGCTGGCCATAAATGTTCCAGATCTTTACTTTGACATACAGTGAAATAATTAACCAAAGCATCTAACCATACATACATCTGAAATAAATCATACACAATTCTAATGAAACATATGTTCTTGAATGTACAGTTTACAAGTACATGGCTAAAAACACAATAATATTTTTCTATTCATCTTCATCGACAATTTCAAATTCATTCTTTAAAAAAAGCAACACTTAATTCTTTAACTATTCAATTCAACACATATGAATACTTGTATGGTAGCATAAAGAGGACATAGGAAATATTTTATTTATTGTATGGGCATGCGATAGCTACTATATGTACTATGTGGCAACGTAATAGGTATTGTATGTGCACGTAGTAACTATAGCATGCTCATTTGATTAATGAGATATTTCTTATGTCGCCTTTACGCCACCATTATAAAAGAGCCTTGAAAAAAACATCTGAGCTACAAAAATAATAAGAAATAGAATCATACTGTATGAATAAAGTATCACTTAATAGATAACAAACATTAATCTGAATAGTTCTTGAACAAATTGGCAAAGTAAACAAATCATGATTCAACTACTAGTAGTTTTCTATATGATAACTACGGTAGTCGCAAATAAACAATCTTAAGATCGACACTGACATCACAATCAACTGAACTCACTGTTTGTGAATCATCACCGGGTACCGGTATTCCCCATGATAATCTATCAGCAGGCCGGGATACAGAAAGGTCCGGATGTCTATCTATCCAATTTCTCACGTCAGCATCAAATTTATTTGGTTGCACAGCTGAAATGTCATACATAATTTCACATAAGAATTATTAGAAACCAACATTTAACATTTCAGTGCTTTACTGATTGAGATTGAAGTTCATTCAACAGACAAAAAAGCTGTAAATGCTTTGAGTTACGTTATTCCATTAGATAATGACACAGCTTTATTATTGTTGAATAATTGAAGCCTTAAAATTAACACTTAGAACATTGTCAAAACATAATGAAAACCAATTATGTCACACAGGTTGCTTCAAAGGAATACAGACAATGTCTGAACATGAATCAACAATTTTACATTACTTGATATTTCAGATGGTTAATATGACCAAATATGGTAATTATAACCAAATGGTTGTACTTTGCTCATCATAAATGCCAAATTGAGAACAAAGGCAAGTTAATACAGTGTTTGGACAGGCTTATAAATGTAGTTATGAACATAATCAGGATATAGGTACATACCACCAGTGTCAAGCCATTGCAGAATTTGTTCTTTGTATTGTGATAATTTAAACATATAGTTGTCTTCTTTCATCCATGTGACAGGATGCCCACTTTCTATAGAAACCTGAAATTTATCAAAGGGAGGTAATTAAGCAAATTTCAGTGAACTTTATTTTATTTATTTGGGTTTAACAATTTTTCAGTTGTACAGCAGTTATTCACCAAACTAGTTTTCCTGGATGGTACATGTATGCTAACCAGTATTTATGGAAACTTCCACAAGTCATAACCTTCCATGACAATTTGACAACAATGTCGATTTTCCTCAACATGCGAGACGTTGCCAGCGTGCTAAAAGGTAGTAAAGTGTGAAAGTAGATGTACAGTTTTTCTAGCCTAATAAAAAGTGTAGGGTTGCAGGGAAAAAATAAAGTAAGTCAGGTAAACAGGCACCATATCAAATGTAGCAGTATAGTGTACATAGTGTTTGTATTTATCAATTGGCTGTAATATTACCAGCCTGATTAGCTCAGTTAGTATCTAGTATCTGATTTGCAAGCAGGAGGTTGTAAGTTCGAGCCCCACATTGGGTACATTATTTTCCTCCTTCTATTACAGAGGTAAGCACATCTATAATACTAGTAAAACATACTTATAAAAGATTAAGACATTTATTACCTTCACTGTTTGTCCATTGTTATCAACATCATCTTTCACATCAAGGTCAGATAAAAAAGCTTCATCAGAAATAGAATACCATCCTTCATAACTTCCTTTATAAATACAACCATTGGACTCCAATCTTTTCTAAGCATGATGTAAAAGCAATCAAAATAATGTAAACAACAGAAACTTACTCTGTTAATCAACACACCATGTCTTTATCAATACTTAAGCATTTATTAAGAACAAGATTGCCTGCATTAGTTACATATATCAAACATCCGCTAAAGAACATCCCATACATTTTTTTAAAATCACAAGTACACGTAACTTGCCACCAATGCTTTGATCCATTTTTTAATTATATCATTGATAAAAGAAACTAACATTCCAAATACTGTAGTACAAGTATTGGGGTACCTACAGTATACAAAATTCAATCGATTGAAGACAATGAAATGATAGATCACAGGTGTTCAACCAGGAATATTTGGACACTTCTTTATGAAGAGAATTAAATCAAATTTCGCAAGAAATTTCTCTGTGAACTCTGCTTGCTTAGTAAAGAAATTTACCACATTTGTTATCTTAAATAGTAACATTTTACAAAGGAATTAAAAGATTTCTCTCTAATGGAACAGTTGCTGATAATTAGATTCTGATGAGTACAATATCAGCTAAACACTTACCCAGAACTTTTGAGCTGTTTCATGATGTCGGGTTTCAGTTGTACGAATGAAATCATCATAACTTATGTTATAGCTATCAAACATAGTCTGAAAAAGCAGTATTTAAGTTTGGACAAGTGTGTTTAAGTTGGTCATCAAATTCCATCATTTCAACAGTAACATTTTACAATCATATTCAAATAATAGCTTAGAACAATACTTATAAATCAAAATACATGTACATTGGTGACATATGACAGTAAGTTTCATTACAAGTTTTAAAAAAATATGTGTTTTTAAAACACAATCCTCCCACAAGGAGACTTTGACCTTTGACCTACTGACCTTAAAGTGCACAGGTTGTCATGAGGAACCAACACATGAAGTTTAATGATTGTAGTGGAAGCTTTTTGAGTTTATAGGCAAGGTTAAAGTTTGTTACAAACAGACAGGCAAACATCTTATCAATATGGGGTCATAAGTATTCAAGAATGTAAAATATATTGAACAGAAAATGTTCCAGCAGTCATTTGTGTGTACTGTGTAACAGACATCTGACCTTACCAGTGGTTCTTGATTTTCTTATCATACAAACCTAGTTCTCAGCATTCTTCAGCAGACAAACTACTGAAACTAGTGCATATATATTATATACCCCTAATCCAAACATTCTAAAGAAGCATCATGTTACTTACTTTTAAATGTTGTAATTATCTAAACATTGACATACCTTGAAAGTTTGAGAGATATTGGATGAAAATTCTCTGGGATGTTTCTTATGAAGATCGGCTGCTTGTTGAATCTGTAATAGAAGAAAAATCTCATATCTTGATACATAAAAATTTACAGCTATTTTCTTACTAAAACTTAACTGTATATCTTCACAATATAAAGGAAGACATAAAATAAGTTTATCAGTTTAGGGCTAAATTCGAAGACTTGTGTTTTCAGAGTAAAAGCTAAAGATGCACTTTTCAAATACAAGAAACTATGAAAGCAATGATTTTATGTAAAAATACCTTCAAACCATGTTCATCAGTACCCGTAGAGAAGAGGACATGCTTTCCCTGAATTCTGTGATATCTGGCAGATGCATCAGCAAGTACTGATGAATATAAATGTCCAATATGTGGAGCTGAAATAAACACGATTTGATGAATACTGCATCATAGAAATATTTATATTATTGTTCAGTTCAGTCTGAAAATTTGCTTAATATTTAAATTAACAAATTGAATTATTTTATTGGAATTAAATAACAGTTCAGCTTTCCATAGCCGTTGCACGCTATGTTTTTCTACATCCGCAATACAGTTGTAACTATGTTATATTAGTTCCCGTTGCAAGTAGCAGTGCAAGTCTATGTAAGTTCAGCTTCCATGAGTGCTTTCAGTACTTTGATAAATATTATTTGAAAGAATTTTTGCAAGGTCGTTTATAATATAATATCATAAAAAATCGACTCAGGTGTAATAATACTCTATGATAACATATTTTCTATAGTCTATTAATTAAAAACAACAATGTTCACCTGCATTAACGTAGAAGATAGGAGTCGTGACAAAATACGTTGCTTGTTGTCCACTTTTACTTTTAGTCGTGTATTTTCGACAAACTGTAAGACAGGGTCGATACAATTGTTTAAATAACATACTATCACATATAAGAACTACCAACTAATTAAAAACAACAGTTTTAAACAGATTTCTAGAGATGTCATTGACAAACACGCTTCGGAATATTTACAGATCAGTTTGTAAAAATGAAAGCGGAAACGCTCCTTTAACTAATGGAGGAACCCCAATATAATTTAACTACCAGAAAGATATAACACTTATTCGCGCTTTGGGGTAGAATTGCCGGTGAGTCGATACTCTTCTTCGTGGAGAAATTTGAACTTCACTGACATTTCATACAATTTTTCGATAAAAGTCATTTTATTTCGTGCTAAGATCATTATGACAATTTAAAAATGGCGGAACTGTTCAGCGGCTTCATCTCCAGTATTTCTCAGTGGTTGCCAACGAAGACAGAAGTTGAAAGAGTTGTTGTTGAAGTACAAAAGGACATGCAACTTTCCAATTTGCCAGGCAGCAGATTTGTAAGGGTGGCTGGACTCTCTGGTGGGCTTGCTGTTATTATGTCAGCGTACGGAGCTCATGGTAAAACATTTTAATTAAAATAATAGAATGGTACAGTCTATGTGGTCATTGGCTTAAATTTCACAAAGGTCCCTTCAATACTCCATAAACATTGTTTCTGTTGATGACTTTGTAAATAGTCTCAGCTGACACTTGGATCTAATGTAGATGCATGTGCATAATATTACTTTAATGCCCTTATTTATTCGGCTTTCCAGTTGGCCAATTTCATGAATGATTTCAAAGGTCCATCGGCATCCTGTCAGACTGGTCACTGAGCTGGAAAGGGCTGAATAGTCCAACTAATTGTACACTACAGATGATATCGAGACATGTAAATGTAGACTAAGGGCTGAATTGAATAATGTCCTCACAAACTGTCTAATTTAGTTTTAGTCCATAATATTATAATTAGACTGTTTGTGACAGAAAAACATTTTTTCAATTTGGCCCCATCACACTCAGTCCGAGAGGATGGCCCATATGAATTTGTTCAATTTGTATAGGGCTAGTACCCTGCTCAGTCTGAGAGGATGGCCCTTTCGTTTTATTTCATGAAATTCGCCTACTGGAAAGCTGAATTTAAGTAAGGCTAGACTAAGGCATAATGTTGGTCTCAGTCAAAGACTATTGTCAAACCTTTGAACAAAAGCCTGGGCACCCATGGGAAAGACATAATGTAATTTTATTGTACATGTAGCCTTTCTTGACAGGTGGCCTTTATTCTGAGGTCATTTTGTTCTAATTGGCCTTTTCTGCAGGTCGGCCTTTATTTGGAGGTGGTTGCTAGTACAGCTTTGACTGTATATAAATATATATCCTGATATGGTGATTAATAAAGAAGTTATTTATAAGGTGATTATAAGCATTTTTCTGTCAAAACATAGATATGTTTACTGTTCAGCAGGCTAGCGCTAGATTTGTCTTACCTATTAAATAACATATTTTGCTTTGATTTAAATACAGTTAAACACGAATCAGTTAATGGAGTGTTTATTTTTCTTCAAACCTCTTCTTTATTTTATTATGACAATATTTAGTGAAATATGAAAAAATATAATAATACATATCTTTTCTATGAACATTACAAATTATATTTCACCTGACTATTGGTCTATTTGCATGTTCTGGTTCCATTTGTGGATAGAAACATATATACTCTTATTTGAGTTACTGGTAATTGAACTTTGTGATAAATTATCATTTCAGCCTTTAATTCAAGCACAGATGAACCAAGACTAAAAGCTGTAAGTATCATCAATCAATTAAGCCCACAATTAAAATTACAGCTACACATTCATATCGCAGTTTTTTACAAAACAGTTTTATATTGCAAGTTGAACAACTCTTACTTATATATTATGCTTGACATACAGGTTTCTGACGTTGATTTTGAATGGGTAATTAAGATGAATGCTGGATAATGTTTTGCTATTTTTTACAGGTGTTTGAATCAGGAAATAAGATGCATTTGTTTCATTCTGTTGCATTAATGGGAGTCCCAATGACCAGAAGACCTGCATTGGTAGGTTGCTGCTTGCATACTTATATTACGGTCAATATAAACTAACAAAAGTAGCCTGGATGATTGTGTTCGGTTCTTGTAAAGAAATTTGGATTTATAAACAAACCCAGCATTCTTTCTCCAGGAGAGACTGAGTTTGATATTGTTTATGTCGGTAGTTTCTGACTTGGATCATTGGGGGGATGGTGTAAAATGGTTAATTAGGCCTAAAATGGCCACACTGATCAAAATATATTTGACAAATGTGTTTAATGTGTGTGGCCATTTTAGGTCCTATGAATTAACAGTTATACACCATCCATTATAATGTGCTAGTCCCCTATGTTTTGGATTATAAGACTTTTTTAGTATCATTAAGTGTCGCCTAATTTGCATCAATGGAGTAGATAAAATTGTTTGTATGAATTGCTTAATCAATTACAATTTGTGCACTCAAGCAATATATACTTCTAATCATAGGGGACTGTATGTCAAGATTATTCTCACATTATTTTCAGGTGGGATCTCTAATGGTAACTGGTTTGATGATATTCTCAGGTACATGCTACTACCAGGCAATCACTGGTGATGGAAGAGTTAGAAAAGCTACTCCGTATGGTGGCATGTTACTTATATTATCATGGTTTGCCATGATATTGTGAACATGTTGATCTAACATCTTCCATACTGTATGCAAGTTACTACCAACAACAGAAACAACTATTATCATCTTGAATTTAAAGAGAGAATATGTAAGATGTGTGCACAATTTATGTTTGCTTGCTGTATCTTTGAATTTCTCAATCATAATTATTGCCCGAGAGAAAAATATTTGTGATGACTGTTCATACATGTGGTGAAAGCAATTTATGCTACATTGTAGCTGCGTATGTATGAATGTGTTGGTCATTTACTTATGTGATTTAACAAAAAAAAAGAATTCAGACACGTGTGACACGGTGCGTTATTTTCAGGTTTATGTGATCCACTTGTTTTAGTATTTCTCTAAGTTGTTTTTCCGATAGTTTTAATTCTACTTGTCTTTTTTCTGATTTTGGTTAAAATATTCTAAGTTGTAAATTAAATACATTAGTTTGTATGTGAATACTTTCATGTACATGCCAAATTAAGTTAGTATTTGCTTTTACCAGCCATGTTTATTGTTTAATGTAACTATATGTAGTAAAATTCGTTCAATTATTGTCTCATTACAATAATTATTATTGTACTGTAATAATTGTTATACTCAACAAATGAGATCAAGTTAACTGAAATGGCAAACTTAATTAAAATATGTTTAATATTTTCTGCCACTTATTTTAGAGAATATTTTTAAACATTAGATCTTTCAAAGGTAACCTAATGCAGTATTTGCTATTAAAAAAACAAGTGCTTTGTACATGTATGATTATTCGAGTAACTGAAAACTTTTCAAGTTAAATACTATTTTAAAGAATGCTACCTGGTATGTCAACATGTGGTATTTTTGTTAATTAATGTGCAACTATCTACTTTAAAATCTGCCTAATGTACAGCGTTAGAGGTTTTGTCTTTTTGAAGTTATCATTGGAAAGGAGTACTAATTGTGTATATATGATTATATAACGGTTTGTCTGAGATATTTCAGTTTTATACTTTGTACAAAATTATTCTTTCCGTTATTTATACAAACATTAATCATAATTAATAAGTTCTGACCATTGTTTGTGATTAATAAACTATTAAAGCCAAGGCATTTCTTCTTCTCTTGATATAAATGTTGTTGATATGTTCTAGTGAAATAGTATGATTTACTGACAATCTATATTTTGTCTTTGTAATTTGTATAGAACATGATACTGTAACTAAGAACCTGAATATATTTTAAAGTTATGGAAACTTTGTCTGTGCGCTATTTGCAGAAAAAGTCATTAAAAACTGTTCAGGACTCTGGTACTCATACTTGTATTTTGAAATGTCAGATTGGGCATACTGGTGCATGTACACTCATAATGGTATTGAAAATTTCTTATTACACCATCAGCTGTTACACTCAAACAAGTAAATAAGTATTGAAATGGCTGTTTTATACATACATGGATTCGTAACTGCTAAACATATCGAGAGACGATCCCACAATGCATTGTTATATACTCAGCAATGTCCGACAGCTGTAATCGGGAGTTTACTAACTTAAATATAATAAAAACACTCAATTGGGTACGGGAAATCAGTCGGTATGTAACAAATTTCAGAAAGATATTGAGATACACTTATTCCACAACTGTATAAGAATATGTATTGAAAAAGCCATCAGTCAAGCATTTTAATTCCAAGATGGCGGACATTTATCATTATCCTTTCATGTGCGGGATTAATCATATGGAATATTATGGATACATTTGCTGTTGTAAACAATCGGATCATCACGGATATTTTCATATTTCCGCTATTGTAAAAGGAGCATGATATCCCATTGATTCATGTGTTGTTTCTGCAGGATTTGATTATTTCTAACTGTTAGTACGGAAGTTGCGAATCCATGTATGTATTTAAGTCCTTGCTGTATTGTGTAATAAAGATAATCTCTACCAACATTAACATAAAAAGCACCAACCATACAAAAAACTTTTTCTACTGATCATCTTCAGGCATGATGAAATGCTTCCACACATTGATTTACTTTACATACTGGGTACATTGGATGTATAGAACAACTAACCAGCTTAAACATGATTCTATCTTTATACATGAAACACACAAAGTAGTTCTACTAAAGTAACAATAAATGGCTAGAAAAAATGATGCATCAAATTAAAAGTAATACAAATTCTATGTTTCTTACATACATTATCATTTCATAATATGACTGTATTAATCATCAACATACAAATCTAATCATGACATCTTAGTAAATACTGAAATAATGATCACTATAGTGACTAGTAGTAATATTGTACACAAGTTTCTCTTGTAATTGAACATTAAATCATTGAGTCTATACTAAAGTGTAAAGTAAAATATTATCAAAAATTGATTAAACAAACAATACAATCATGGTGTCCCCTGTATCAACTTTACAATACCACATGGGTTATGTTCAACAGAATACAGTCAAACCTGGGAACAAAGGCCACCTTTGGGAAATACAAAGTGGCCTTAATTCACTGGTCATTTTCTTCCAAATGGTCACTGGAGATTTTAAAGGATTGACCTTTATTCACAGAGTGACCTGTATTCAGAGGTGGCCATCAATACAGGTTTGACTGTATTAATGTAGATATAAACATGGCTACTGGGTTATCTACCTGAATTAACCAGTTTCTCCTGAATCTACAAGTAACTGACAATGTTTTCATGTAAAAACAAAGTAAGCATTCTATATGAAGTACATGTAAAGTCTTAGACTTATAAGACTAGCCAATGCCTTACCATGTGAAGTTTTTCAAGACCATCATCGTACTACTCCATAAAAACTCTTACTTCTAAGCTGTGTCAGCCACATTTATACAAAGGAGATCTTGAGCAAATAAATTACATAATAAACATCGAGATAATAAAAAAAAAAGATTTAGCCACAAGTATAACTCCTTCCAATAGGGAATATAAAATTTGATTCAGTACCTTCCATATGCTCAGACATTGTTCTGAATGCTGTTCTTGACAGACACTTCATGTGTCCTGAATGCTTGTATTACGAGGGTCTTCTGATAAATCAAGATCAATATTATTGGCTTCTGTATCATGCAGAGGATCAGATTCTTTTGGAACATCAGCTGATAAATCTACAGCCTTGGCAGCTGTTTTATGCACTTTCTGTGCATGTTTATGAATATTCTGTTTGATTGCACATCTATAATTACATAATGGACATTTATATGGTTTCTCTTTAGTGTGAGTCCGTATGTGTTGTGTAAGTAAAGTGTTATTAAAGAAAGTCTTTCCACATTCTTCACATCTGTATTTCCTGTTTTTATTATCATGGCGTCTCCTATGACTAAGTAGAGACCGTCTGTTTTTACATGTTTCTCCACATATATTACACATAACTGGGGCAATAATATGTACTTGACGTTTATGACGCTTCACTCTTGCCATTGATTTAAACAGCATACCACAAACTTCACAAGGAAATTCTGTTGTTGCCATCAACGCTTCTGCTTGTGTCTTACAGGAAACTTTGTGTTCTTTGAATGAACTACAACGTGAAAATATTCTGCCACAAGATTCACATTGATAATTAGGGGCATTACTCATAGTTGAACCATGCTTTGACTGTCTTTTGTGCAACCAAAGTTCATCACCTGCAAACATAATTAACATATATATTAACCTGTGTTTATTTGGAGATAGAAAGGCAATATATTGACTTATTTTTGTAATTGATTACCACACATCCTCTCATTTGTTTGCATACATTGCTACATGCATAAAAAATCACATGTGATGAAACTACTTACTAGCATCAAGCTATATTCAAGATCTGAACATTTTCAAACACCAATACTAGTAAATAATTTGTAGGCGTTTCAACAGAATATTTGAAAAAAGGAATGTTTGATAGACAAAAACATGGATTTATTCACAGGTAAAGTGTCACCTTTGCGGCCTATTTCTATTGGATTCCTACAAATATATGCAATGGGACTGTTTAGCTGACTGTAACTGTGTTCTTCTTCTCGATCACTTGTGGTCATCACTTATGCATAGTCCAACCTATTCTCATCATTGGCTATTAACTGGACCATGCAACTATCAGCAACATAGACTGTCAGCTAAGCATCCTGATTGACTTCCACTGTAATCTACACTATTCAACACATTCAAAACCATTACAGACTTTTTTCTCGAAATTTTATATGGCTGAGAATAAAAATATGTTTGTTTGGAGTGCTCCGATTCCGACACAGAATTTTAGAATGGGGTAGGTAGGTAGGGATTTTTTTTACTACCAGTATATGAAAATACAGTGGAACCTCTGTAGAGCAACACCTGGTGGGAGCTGCAAATATTGGCCATTGTTTAGAAGTTGTTGCTCTACAGAGGTTAAATATATAGTAAATATCAGCTTAGGAAAATTTGTTATAGAGAGGTTGTTGCTCTACAGAGGGTCACTCTGGAGAGGTTGTACTGCAGTAAAAAAATGCCCCAAAAATTATAATTTTATTTATTTGCTTTTGGATTTTCTTGAGTAGGTACAATGTAGGAGCACTCCAAACAAACTTATTTTCATTTTCAGCCTTATACTAGTAGATTAAAAAATAGGAATACTATGTCAAGGATTAAGCAGCAGTATATATGATTATATAACGGTTAAAAAGCTAGGGATGCTGGAAAGCCTGGATAAGAAATGTTTTAAAGCAACTTACGAGATTCAAATTCGTCCCCACACACTACACATTTCCACTTAGGTAGAAGATCTCTATGTACAGCATACATGTGTCTTTTCAGTGAACGATGATGAGGAAAGAAATCATTACAGTATTCACATTTAATG
This sequence comes from Lutraria lutraria, assembly GCA_964023205.1. NCBI lineage: Eukaryota > Metazoa > Mollusca > Bivalvia > Venerida > Mactridae > Lutraria > Lutraria lutraria. Next base: position 10,329,965 of record OZ026842.1, read on the forward strand.
TGACCCATGGCAATATAAGCCTCTGGAGTGAGAGTCTCTTCACTTGTGGAGGACATTACATGTGGTTCATGATAACCTACCAGTCTGTGTGTCCACATTTCTTCTGTGAAAAGAAATAAAATCTTGTTAGCTGTTTCAGAATTCCGTAACAAAATTGTTGATTTTTACATCAAATGATTAAACATGCAGTAAAACCTCTCCACAGCAACACCCTTAGGGAGTAACAAAACTATGTTGTTGTTGAGAGGTTGTTAAAGAGGTTAAATTTATAGTTTAAATCTAGCAGTGGGAAATAATCATGCTACTGTTGCAGGGAGATAGTTGCCCATGAGAAGGACGCTCTGGAAAGGTTGAACTCGATTACTATAAAACAAGAACTATCTGATTGGCTGCTGACAATCATGTGTCACATACACAACTTGACTGCTGATAGAACACCAGAATTCCTTTATTCTAATATCAGAATCTAACACCCATGGATTTTACAACATGAAAGCAAGTTGGCAGTAGAAACAGTAGCTTGAAACTGATCACTGAACCATGGAACTAAAATATTATAAATAAATCACATTACATAGAAATCACAGAAACAAACCCACCTTGGAATGATGAGAAGTTATTTTCAATATTGTCTTCAGCTGTGTCATCTTGCACATTTTCAGAGTCTATTTCAATTGGTTCCACTTTAATTTGGGTTTGAATCATATCATAGGACTCAACTCCTGCTGTGTCCTGAATCTTATCATTGGATTCAATTCCTACTTTGTCTTGAATTATATCATATGTCTCAGGTCCTGATTTGTCATGCATATCTTCCACCATCTTATTATCCAAGTCTGATTTATCTTCAGCAATACCAGAATCAGTAGCAATATCATTACTCTCCGTGATGCTAAAATTTGAAGCATGCATATTTGAGTTATTATCTTCAGCAGTTCTTTCATCTTCATTGATGACTTCCGATTTGATTTCAATAATCTCAGTCTCTGCAGTAGAATCTCTCTCCATTGTAGGAAACAAATCAGTAAAGCCATTTTGAATTAAACTGCCAACATTCTCATCAGACAAAACTGAAATTATATTACATGTATGTAAGTCTTCATTTATAATTAATTGAATGAAAGAAACAGTTATAAATTTTGTATCATTTGGAAGCAAGTTTTTATTACAAAATATGTCAGATTGCGAATCGTTCACAGCAGTACTTGATGAAATCAAATAAGGCTTCATCAAATTAAACTACAAGGAGTGTGTGACAACAAGTGCCCTTATTTTGTGTAGCACCTGGGTGAACCGTTGATACCTGCCCATGACTGCATGAGTCATAAATACATGGGTGTCAATAGAGAAAAATAAAAAATCTTGAAAATCAACTAAGCCATCCAAGAGGCCTTCAACCACATTGATATTTTCATCAAATAACTTTTATTTTGTTCAGAAGTCATATAGCTCTTTCAGGAAAGATAAATCTTGAATTTCATATGTTCAGAATATTGTCACCCCTGTTTATATCTAGAAAATATGTAGTAACTTAAATATATTATTTATACCAACAATATTCAAATAAAGTCATAAACTATCGAATATTTCTACCTTTGAGGATGCATGGCCATTTTTTATCCCTGAACAACAACCTGATAGAGTTTTCTTGTTCACTTGAGACTAACATAGTGATATGATGCAAGTCAGGATTGACTAATGAGCTAACTCTGTTTACTACACCACCAGAGGTGTTTGGACAGGAGAGAATCTCATGAGCTGGTCTCTCCCATTCTGTCATCTCATTGCCACAAGTTACAAACTGCTCATCTATTGAAGTAAGTTCAGAAATGTAACAACTGAAAAGCTCAAGTGACATCTCGTGTAGCTCTGGTGGGTACTTGTCCTCCTGATCCAACTCATTAGTTTCATTATCTTCTCTTTCAGGAGTACTGTCAGTGTCACATTCCATATTAAAACCACACTTCACAAAGCTCTTAACTATTGTGTCTTTAGTAGTCTCTTGCCATGCAGCTGAAATCCAATTTATTGCTTGAAGAATTGATATTTCATGAAGGATCTCTGGTCCTAATTTAGTTGGATTTTTGTCCATCTCTAGAAGAACATGCTGGAGTTGGTGTAAACGATACTTTAATTTCACTGATTTGATTATTCCAGCATTCATTGGTTGCAATCCCATTATTAAGTTAGCTGGAATGAATTGAAGTTTCACATTACTGAAAGTAACACTGGGATGAACTGGAGAACTATTCAAGAATAAAAGAATTTTACGCTTCTTGGCCTGCATCTCATTATTCAATGATTTCAACCAGTCTTTCATCAATGGTGTACACATCCAGGCCTTACTGTTAGTCTCATATTGTACAGGTAATTTGTCTCTTGGTATGCCAGTCAAACACTTAGGCTTCTGAAACTTACCAATCACCAGTGGAGTCAGCTTCTCACCTGAAAAAGGTGAAAGAATTTTAAGCACAAACAACAATCAGATATTCATCAATCATGTAAATAAAAATTAAAAATGATATATCATACAACAGATTTTTTTTTACTTTGCTTCTTTCAGGGGATTAATGCTGTAGTAAGACTTGTCTACTGAGGTATGGTAGTTAAAATATCAGAAATATCCAGTTTAAAGTAAATATAACTATGTACATATGAATTTCTTAAACACATTATGTCCGAGCAAAAGTACTGTATATGTCTTAATATTGGCGCCCGTTTTATTTTGGCAATATTGGTGGTCAGCATCAGAACCGCCAAATCTAGACTGCGCCAATATAAAACCATGCCAATAATGAACACCGCCAATTATTTGTCAAAGAAAATTATTGTAACTTTTGTTATCAAAAAGTGTAACTAACACTTGTTCACGTAACAATTTGTTTGTTTAGTATGTTGGTACATGTAATACTACTTGTTTACTTTTATCAGTTAAAGTACATGCATTATGTTTATTGCCTTAGGGTAAATCTTAATTGAAACAAGGTGAAATCTAAACGATTCAAACAATACAGCTTATTTGTCACACCATATAAAACTTATATCGTCGGCACATATAGAAATAATAAATTAAACCCGATATAATAACAATGTGTCAATTTAAGATAAATTATCAAAACAAATAATCACTTTTAGTCATTGTGTTAACTCCTGTTATATAGAACCCGCCAATTCATGAACATCTTAAAAATGCCAAATTTTGCACACGCAGAATTAAAGACGTATACAGTATTCAGTACACATGTCAGATTGTCCAATTGATATAAATTCATATTGGAAAAAACAAGGAAAAATGAATTTTATAAATTCTAAATAAGAAGACCATGATGGTCCTTTAATCTCTCACCTGAGTAAAGACTATGAGTATGACTTTGTTTCATATCAGGTTTTTTTCTCTGTATTTTGGGAATATGACCCATACCCTCGGGATTGGAATTTTTTTGCGATGTTTTAATCAAAATTGGGAAAAGATATATATTTATAACTACAATTTTTGCAATGTTCAACTTATTCTTCTTATTCTCCCATAGAACAGAAGTAGAATACAGTATTTACTACCAATGGTGATGTTAATGAACTTATAAAATAAGTGGGGATTGGGAATTTTTGTCTTTGAATTGGGAAAAAAAGATAAGTACTATTTCCCATTGGGAATATGACCGAATTTCAGCTATAGAATCGCCCTAAAAGTCCCTGCATATCATTGCAACTTTTATATGTTTCACTAGGACAGTCTAATACTGACCATGAAATCATCAATAGAGACATCAAGACTTGACGAAAAAAGTTGTCTACACGGTGTTTCAAGGTTTTCCTGTGATTTGACCAGGTGATCTAATTTTTTTACCCCTAAAATGTTTGAACTTATCCAGTTATCAATTCTGACAATGATTGAATGAAAATCCAAAAAAAACAGCAACCTCTACTCTAGAGTTAAGGTTTTCCAGATTCCTGTGAATTGACATGGTGACCTCATTTTTTAACCTAGACGAACCATGTCCCAACTTGGTCTCATTAAGACAAACATTCTGACAAAGTTTGATGAAGATCCAATCAAAACTGTGACCTCTAGAGTGTTAAGACCCCCAAATGTTGAGTCAGACATTGACTGATTTATAAGTAAACTACTCACCTTTGAGCACTATGTGCTCAGGTGAATCAAAGACCTATACATACATGACAAGACAAGACTAAGTAAAAGCAATCATTAGGCCATAATACAAATTGGCATTTCATATTATTTAAAAAATCCCTTGTCATAATCCTCATAAAAAATGGATGTCACTAATTTAAATTAACAGTGTGACAGTTATCATACTTACAAAAAATATAGATTATTTTTTCATACTTAATAATAAGATTTTAAGAAAGGTAGGTTTAAACTGACAGTTTCTAATTGAAAACAAAACTAGAATTCATGCAATTGTACACTATACGGCTAAGACTTCAAAGTTCAAGGGCACATAACTCTGGAATGTGTGGATCAATGGACATGGAAATTGTGTCTTGCACATCTCAATTCAGGTGATGACATTTTTCAAATTGCATTGCAATTGCTGAAGGAATACAGTAGAAGTTTGTTCCTATATATATACGTAGTATGTGGATGGACTGACTGACCTATCAACCACCGAGTGACTCCAAAATACTGGTAACACCTGAGGTCTCAAACTTTGTTTGCAGGGGGGATAATTAACAAAGTCAAATTGCCCACACCTACCAGTCATGGACAAGCACAATGCTACAGTTATACGCTGATCTAAGAGATCACCACCAGCACATGTCTTGCCTCTTTTGAATGACTCTGTTGAGTCCTTGAAAAAAAGGCCGAACTCGGCCATGGTGAAGATATTCGCAGGTGAGTATTGCTCTATTGATGACTTTATTTTGTTATTCCATTCTTGAGTGTCATAATGATCCTTTTCCGTGTTTGGATTTTTTAACTCTATATTATTTCGCCTTAAGAATCCACAAAGCCATCCATGACTACCTTTAAACTCTTTTAATCCCAAGTCATTCGCAAACTTCCTAGCTTTCTGTTGGACGACATACCCAGTCACTTTAATTAGACGTGATTTTGCATCAAGTAACCAATTATACACAAGACTGTTCAATTCACTGTATATCGTGTCTCTTACACTGGCAGCTCGTTTCATATCTAAATTAACATTGGACTCGAATTGATGCATTATTTCATCTTTACGTTTACGAACCATCATCACCTGCGTTCGTCCAACCCCGAACTCGTTTGCTATATCACGTGCATGCATTCCCATATCAAGCAGTTTTAGGCATTCCACACGTTCCCGGAGCGTGAGACTTTTGCGTTTGGAACTCATAATTAGTATGTATATGCAATGTTTTAAATGTTTTGCCAGGGTTGGATTGATTTGATATCTATTCCGAGAACATGTTCGATATATCATAATCAGAACTGTTCAGTCTGACTATTCGAAACTGATTTAGTGACAAATAAATCTAAACCGAAGCCATGGGCATTCATTTGAAAGGCCCCCATGCAGCGAATGATAGAATATAATAATAATACATCCACGCATGTTAAATTTCGTGTTGTTCGGCTTCCAAGTTATATTGGTGCTTGTTGTAGAACATGTTCTCGAATTTGTAGAATAATCGTATCAACCTTGGCAAAACTATTAAGGAGGAAATAGTGTTAAAATTACCAGCTTTATCATTGATTGGCATCCTCCAATGTATGCTGTGAATGGATGCTAAGTTTGCTTTATTTAATTGCCATGTTGTCATGTGCATCTTTCTGTTGCTTATTTTAGTAGTAATTTATTCACTAGTTTTCGCGACCACACGAATATGAATAAATTTGCATTTTGCTTATCTACTTATGCTGTCAAACTCAGAAGTATTCGTTGAATATGTCCATGAATGGTCATAATTTTTCTGTGTTTGTTATTGTATTTGCTTTGACTTAACATGAATATATTCTTGTCACCGTAGCCAGTCCAATCGACATTGAAACTGTGTTCAGACTTCAGTACATTCCAGACGCATTTTTTATTGTCTCCACTTGCCATAAACTCATGTATTATATACATGTACATTTATAGTTAGAACTTGGTAATCCCCACATGCTTGCGGATATCTTATATTGCGTGATGTTAACTGTGAAAGCAACAGGTTACTGGCATACATATTAAATTACATATAAAATCACATGATGTCGGTAATTTGGTCATGGAACCTATTGTGTAAAAACAAAGCCATGATCAATATTCAGTTAGTGCATGTATTTGTTTATAACACCAGATAAGGAATTGACACCTTATTGATAATCAATCAGATTAAAAAATGAGCACAGCCACATGAATTAATGAACAGTCTTTAATTCATTTGCCAACACTTTGTTGACACTCAAGTCTGCGCCGTGCAAAAAATTTAATGTAGCTTATTTTTTTAAGTTATAACTCAGAAACTAAAGGAGGTAGCAACATGAAACCTCATAGGTGGATAGGTCTCTCTGAGGTGATGAACAGACTAGCATTGGCACCGCGGTGCTCTTTTTTTAGTTCCGCTGATATATTGTGTCCTTAACAAATTTTCATATGTTAAAAGTGCCCTTATGTCCTTTCCAACGTCGTGTTGTTCTCAAAGTCTAGCGGGAGCACTAGCTGACTTAATAAAAGTATTCCATACCCCTGATGCATGTTGCTTAAAGAAAGTTATATTTATAATTTATACATATTTTATTGTGATTTCTTTTACATTTACTTCCTTAGTGATTGTTGGTCAGCATGGGTGGAGTTTACCACATCACAATGCTTGTCTCTGGAGAACAGGAAGATGCCATTAGACTATTATTCAGGGATAAGAATTGGCCATGTTGGGTCAAAGGTACATATATATAGAAAATTTACAGTATAATTTCCAAATCCTGAGCTTTGATATTTTTACTGTGGCTTTATATTTACTTGCATATCTGTCCTTTTTTAAAATTAAACATCTTGTTGCTTCTGATTGATATTTTGAAAACAGAACCCTGTTTATACCTATTTAAGGAAACATTGCTATTTCAGTATTGACTGATGAACATGTTGCCAGTTTGATACAGAGTGGCTTCACTGATATGTTTCCAACAATGGGCGAAAATTATGCGATTGATAACTCAGTGTTTACTGAAATCAAATCAGAAGTAGTCGATGTTGATGATATTGATGATGAACATAGTGATAATCAAAGTTTAAATGCTTCAAGAGGCACAATGAAATCTAGTTTCACAGATGATAATGATGATGATACTATGGATTATGATATGATTGAAGACAAATCTGATGTTCATGACATAAAGTCTGAAAATGCCCAAGATGAAGACACAGATGATGGCAAAGTGAGGCAGACTAGAGGAGGTAAAAAAGGTGTGAGTAGAACAGGCAATAGACTTAAGTGTGCATTGTGTGATACATATTGTGTCACTCGAACAATACTGAAGAGGCATTGCAAGAGAAGACATAAAGGAATGTGGCTGGAATTTGAATGTAGGGATTGCTCTGAAAAGTTTAAGACCAGTAAGTTTGTTCATGTATTGGGAAAACATTTTCAGTGTTTGTCGGCAGTCTGTGCACAAAAAAATAGTGTGTGACAAAACTATAGAAAAATTGGTCAGACTGTAAAATTTGCTGGTCTGAGAGTTAAGGTAGGGATAATGATTCTGATTCCTGCTGAAGAGGTGAAGAAATCAGCCAAGTGGGAGAATTTAAAAAATTCAAAATATGTCAAAATACTATTCAATATTTATTTATATACAAGTACATATAACATGTGAATCTTTGATTTTCTTGTTTGCTCAGCATTCATGTTTTTTTGGCATCAACAATTTTGATACTTTATTACATTTTTTAATGAAAAGCTTGAATGGCTGATACACAAATTTTTTCCATTTATGACTGTGCCACTAGAAATTACATGTATATACTATATACAGTAGTGTCTTCATACACAGGTGCCTGACTTTTTATATTCTTTATAGGTTCAAAAGAAAGTCTAACTGGTCATGAACCAGTGATCTGCAAAAAAATTAGCTCCAAACCAATGACCAGTGTGAACTGTTTACAGTTATGAATTATTATTATATTTGCTTATCAGAGAATATAAACCCAGTATACACTTTGTCTAAATATGATTATTATAGACTAGTTGAGGATATTCAACAAACACTTAAGTGTTTTAGTTTTTGTCATAATACATGTATCAGTCTTATAGCTTGAGTTGATTTTGTTTGGTTGTCTTAAAAACTCAACATCTATGATGCAAAAGATGCATTGATATGATTGTATAATACTACTACGCATTTATCTCTTTTATACAACTATGCAATTACTCTCTATTCCTTTGTCCCTCCCCCCCTTTCTCCCTCAAGCTGAGGTTATGATCTAATGTCATCATATTTTGTCTATTATTTTGTAGAGGAAGAATTGTGGAAACACAGAAGAGAAGCTAATCATGAGCCAAGGAAAGTTCTCTCATCTTGTAGTAAAGAGTTACACACACCAGAAGAATTACTAGCCATGGGTCACATTAAATGTGAAGTCTGCAGTAATTTTTATCCTCATAAAAGATCACTGAGAAGACATATGTACAAAGTACATAGAGAGTTTCTGCCAAAGTGGTCATGTGCAGTATGCAGCGCTGAATTTGATACACGTAAGTTAATATAGCTCTTTCATTATGTGAAAGGTATATCATGCTGAAGGCAAAGTTCTGTCTGTTATTAGCTTACTTACATTATGTGAAACCTTATGAAAAAGAAAGAAATGATGTTTTCTTGACAGATTTAAATTAGAATTAAAACAGTTCTTGATCATCTACTTCTTAATGATTTTATTTACATAGCTTTTGGCTGAAATACTTTCCTGTTTACAGTTTTCAAGCATTTGTATGTTTTATTCAGGTGATGCATTGTGGCTTCATAAGAGACAGTCACAGCATAAAACAAGCCTTTGGACTCTCGGAAACTATCAATGTGATTCGTGTGGTAAAATATACAATCGTTATGATTCCTTCAGAGAACATAAATTATCCTGTAAAACTGAAGGGAAGGAGGCTGAAGAAACAAAGGAATACCCGTGTGATATATGTGGATTGGTGTTTAAATCGATGCTACGTGTGAAGTCTCACAAACGAGGTGTACATGTTGTCGCTCCTGTTGTGTGTCATGTATGTGGAGCTATGTGTAAGAATAAGCGTGCCCTACTGGTTCACAGACGACGCCACGACATGAAAAACAAAAAGTTTGGATGCGACGATTGTGGAAAGACTTTTTTTAATAACACTTTACTTACACAACACATACGTACTCATACAAAGGAGAAGCCATATAAATGTCCAATATGTAATTATAGATGTGCAATCAAACAAAATATTCATAAACATGCACAGAAAGTGCATAAAACAGCTGCCAAGGCTGTTGATTTATCAGCTGATGTTCCAAAAGAATCTGATTCTCTGCATGATACAGAAGCCAATAATATGGCTCTTGATTTGTCAGAAGACCCTCGTAATACAAGCATGCAGGACACACCTCTTGTTACAGGACCAAGTGTTCAACAATATGATCCAAATCCTGATCATACTTTGTCGGAATTACAAAAATATTCTGGACGTAGAGATTTGTTTGGTATTGATAAAATGTTATTTAAAGATGAGCGTGAAATACAAGCATTACAAAGTCTTGGTGCCCTTAGTGAAGGTGTACAGGATTTACGTTCATCCAGTGCACGACAACAGGACATCGAACCAAGACGTATGATGGAGCCTGAAAATCTTCATATGCCAGCTGCCCATGAGAGTACTAAAGATAAATACCATAGTTCACTATATGAAAGTTCTCATTCAAATGAACTTCAAGATTTACGTATGCCAAGTGCTATAAGATCTAGTGATAATGTTTTGGACTCAAGCAGGAAAAACTATATGTTGCCCAATTTACCATCCAATTCTAGTGGATATCCTGGACACAGTGACATGTCCTACCATCAGCGTGCTGCTGATATGTCATTCGCTCCACGTGCTACTGATATGTCATTCTCTCCACGTGCTAGTGATATGTCATACTCTCAACGTGCAAATGAAACAAATCCCTACAAATACAACTGGGGAGCTTCCCCTAATAAGTAAGAACATTGAACATATGCTATTTGTTACATATACATCATTCTCTAACCAGAAGATGATAGACCAAGTCTGGCATTTAAAACTGTAAGCTTACCTTGTTTTAATTCGTATTTCGAATCAAATCTCAAAGATGGTGGATTTTTTTCATTGCAACTTGAATAAACTTCAATTTCATTCTGACATCAAACTTCAGAGAGTAAAGTCTGTGGTGTGATACACAATAGAAATCACTGTGTCGGACTGTATAAATAGACACAGTTATAAGACAGTCTCAATATATTGGTTGCTTAGAAACTGAAAATGAACAAGGTTTAAATTATCCCTGATGAAGTTTAACTAACCATACTGTAGACTTGTATGTTGTCATGAAATTAAGGTGTGTGCTATAAATGTTGTGTTATTGTTGATTATTATTGTTAATTATACCTGGTTTGTTTGGATTTTATGAACATCATTACATTAAGAATATGTTTATTGGGCTACATCAGGATGTTATATTTGTTAGAATATATAATTTGAGAACCTGTATATTTTAATATTTGTAAATTTATACTTGTTAGCTTTGCTTTAAACAGTCTTTGCGCCTACACACTAGCCTGTAGTCCTAGCTAGTAAATTTCTATTAGGGTGAGTGAACGTTCTAAAAATTGTGTATACATATTGGTTTGTGATAATTAGTTTATTTCAATAGTCCACTTAGAGTTTTGTCTGGTGCTTTAGAAAAAATAGTTTGAACAATGTTACAAGTCAATTTGAGGAACTAAGAATTAGTTCATTTTAAGAATGGAAATCATGTTCATGTAAAAGTTAAATGATCTTTTAATATCAATAAATACATAGTATAAATCTCTTGTGTGCAATGGAGTATAGAAGTCACTTATCATTGGTGTATCAGATAATTAGTAATCAGAAATATTTTTGTTGCTGAAATTCCTGTATTTATATCTGCATTCAAACCTGTGAAAAAGTCCATCCTTGGGAAAGACAAAATGTTGCCTTTCTTGACAGGTGGCCTTTGATCAGAGGTCATTTTTTCTAAAGAATCAATAATAGTTTTTTTTGAATTGCTTTTATTCATGGGGTTTGCTTTTATTTGGAGGTGGCTTCTATATTTAAATGCAGGTTTGACTGCATATGGCTACAAAGATTGTAGTTCTAATTATAATGTCACCAGATGACTTTAATACTGCACCAAGTCTAAAATGAAGCATTTACTCACTGATCCTGAGAATTTTCTTCTTCAGAATGTCATTATTTACTTGGTTACAAAATAAACATAATAATTCACTAAGAAAATATAATTATGGCATTTAAGTTAAAAGTATGGTACAAAAATGTTCACTGAAGGTAAGGAGATTATCTGATATAAATCTGTTCTGACAAAAAGGCTCTTTTTCAATTAAGTTATAGTTGCAGTTAAATGCTTGGTCTATTTCTTCTCTTTGGTTAATATCATTTGGAATTAAATCTGATATTTCAATATTTTTACCACTGTATGTAAACGTAAGAGCTGATAAATTCCAAATTTGCATAATTTATGGTCCAACTTGATATACATGTAGAAATGTATCGAAGTCATTGGATATGTTCACATGCAGGTCAAGATGGTCCTGGATATATATCATATTTGTTACATTGTATTTTTTAATGTTATTTTATGCTTTTATGTATCAGTACTATTTTCTCAATCCAAAATAAGAGGATTTGTTTTTAGCTCACATGTCACAAAGTGACAAAGTGAGCTATTAGGATCACTCTCCGTCCGGCGTCGTGCGGTGTGCGTCGTGCGTCGTCAAACTTTATGTTGTGACCACACTAGGGGCCACATTTTTGGCTCAATTTTAGCAAAACTGGGTCAGAACGTTAATATCAACGAAATCTCGGACGAGTTCAATATTGGGCAATTTGGGGTCAAAAACTAGGTCACCAGGGCCAAATAAGGGAAAACCTTGTGAACACTTTAGAAATCACTGTTTTGACTGTATCTGCATGAAACTTTGTCAGAATGTTTATTTTAATAATATGTATGTCAAGTTTGAAAATGAGTAATTTCTGTAGTAAAATTAGGTCACTAGGGCAAATTGCTGGAAAACCTTGTGAACACTCTAGAAGTCACTGTTTTGATTGGATGATCATGAAACCTTGTCAGAATGTTTGTCTTCATAATATCTTGGACGAGTTCGAACATGGGTCATCTTGGGTCAAAAACTAGGTCGCTAGGTCAAATCTTATGAAAAACCATGTTAACACTGTAGATTTCACAGTTATTATTGGATCTTCACCAAACTTTGTCAAATCGTTTGTTTTAATGATATAATGGTCAAGTATAAATATGGGTCACCAGGTCAAATCTTAGGAAAACTTTGTTAACACTGTAGATGTCACAGTTTTAATTGGATCTTCACCAAACCTTGTCAAAATGTTTGCCTCAATGATATGTGGGTGAAGGATGAACATAGGTCAGCCGGGTTCAAAAACTGGGTCACAAGGTCAAATCTTAGGTAAAAATCTTGTAAAAGCTCTAAATGTCATGGTTTTGATTGGATCTTGGCCAAACCTTGTCAGATTGTTTGTCTTAATGATATTAAGGACAAGTTCAAATATGGGTCACCTAGGGTAAAAAACCAGGTCACAAGGTCAAATCATAGGAAAACCTTATTAACACTGTAGATGTGAAATTTTGATCGTATCTTCACCAAACCTAGACAGACTGTTTGTCTAAATGATATGTAAGACAAATTCGAACATAGGTCGTCTGGGGTCAAAAACTAGGTCACCGGTTCAAAACAATGTTTTAATGAGTGAACAGTGATTGTCATGTGAGCGATATAGGGCCATCTTGGCCCTCTTGTTTAAAAAATCTATACATACGATAATACGTATATAAACCATTTATTTGTCCTTTGAGGTTATATTAATGAATCTCATTTTCTATGTTGATTGTTGTGTGAAAAGCGAAAAAGAAATGGTCATATTTTTAATATGTTTCCATGCCAAAAAATTTAGAAACATTTGGTCAGAAAACTTGCAATATTTACTTTTTTCTAATAACTGTTTTTGAGACTACAATTTATTCCTGTTATTATTGTCTTTTAGGATTTTAATAAGAACTTTCAGGGTCAGCGCCAAAAAGGATGGGGTCATTCTTGTAACTGGCAACACACCTATTTTTCTGGCCTTACATGAAATATTTGATTTACTGACTGTTAAGTTGAACCGACTATATTACAATAAATAAATTATTCATGCTTGTAAATACTAGGAAGTTTTTCCTTCTGTCAATGGGCTCATGATGAGTTGTAAGAATTTTTTACACAGTTGGTTTGTGTTCTTATTTCCTATACTAACCCAAATTTGATAAGGATCACTTTGTGATATTGCTTGTTGTAGTGATTGCTTTATAGCTTTTAGCTTTAATACTACTGTTACTTAGATTTTATTAAATTTATTGTTGTTTATTATTTGGTATTCAAGCTTCATATACCAGTGCAAAAATTGATACATTGAAGCGTATCTCAATACATGTATTATAATACAGTAAAACCTGTGAACAAAAGCCACCTTTGGGAAAGACAAAATGTGGTCCTTATTGACCGGTGGACTTTATTTGGAGGTCAGTTTGTGCTAAATATTCAATGATAGTGTTTACAAAGTGGCCTTTATTCACAGGGTAGCCTTTGTTCAGAGGTGGCCTTTCCACAGGTTTGACTGTATTTGTATGTACAGACTTTTCAAACATGGAGCCAAGTGATCCTTATTAAATTCTGAGGTTGAAGCAATCGTAATGGGGCTATCCTAGATAGAAATGATTGTTTGAAATTACGCATCCCAAACATTTAACAGTAAGTTGTTAGGTCGGCATTTTTTGTATACATTATAAACTTTTTTTATGAAAACTAAAAGCTGGTCAAAAGAACATAATCGCAAGAAAATGTTTGGTCAGGGGACGGTTGAATGAGTCTGTTGCACAAATGCAAAACAAACATTTTGTTAATATGGCTTCGTGACATGTAATATGTGAACTTGTAATCTGACAGCTTACTTGCCAAGTTTGGTTTTATTACTGTCAGACTTTAGTTGCTGTTAAGTGTTTTGAAACCAGCTCTATGAAATAGGGGCCATCAAAGTCCTTTAAAATCTGTCTAATGCAATTGTTACATATGTATACTGTATTTGGTATAAAATTGTGATGTTAGAAAATTCATCTTCATTTACTGAAGGATACATAGAATCAAATATGTTTACTGTTATACCGCTGTAGTAATACTTCATTATTACAAGTGCTCATATTACAAGCCCCGACTTATCTCGATGAGTTTTAGAAGTCATGTTAATTTTTGTTCACATTTCTTGGAAACATGCATACTTGGCATAACAAAGTAACTTTCATGTTGTCATGGTTGTGTAACTCAAATGTTTCATCACATGAAAGTAAAACACTTTTCTGAAGTGATATTGTACTGTTGAAAACAATATATTCATGATATAAAAATAATTATTGAATTAATCAGTTAAATACAATGTATCATCTTAACAATTAATAAACATTCATTCTCCTCTCTGACATCATGGAGCACATTTTACAAAAACATTTCATATGTTAAAATGCTCATTCTGGCACACAACTCAAAACTTTTGAACGTACAAGAAATAACTTGTTATTATGAGCATCAAGTTTATCTCTAGGGCTTGTCTGTTCCAATAACTCCTCAAGATAATAAAGTTTTATAGTGTAAATTGTATACATTAAGAATGATTGGTTACATAAAATGTAATAGTTTTTACATACATTTTCAGTGTTAATCTTATTGTCTTTCAAACTCAATTTTGTAATCTTATTTATCCTGTGAGGGTGTTTTATTAATAGTTCTTGTTGTTTTTAATTTAAATCATGTTTTATCTGATTGTTGTTGAATGTATGTGATTAAAAATGTGCTTTTATTGTAAAATTGCTGTGGAATGATAATGGTTCAATTTCGTTTTTTCTTGCTTTCTACTTCTATTTCTTGTTCATAGTTTATTATAATTTAAATCTGGTTTTGTGCGTTTGATACAAACAAACTTGTTGCAATTGGACATGTTTAATATTGGGATTATGCCAATTTTTACAGGTACACTTTGTTTGACAAACTCCAAGTTGTTCAACTTATTTAGCCTATATCGTTAACTCAAGTGTCAGTTATGTTATTTTTGCATTTATCTGTTGGTGTTATGACCTGATTATATTGTGAGAATCTTGAGTTAATTGATAGTCAGTGCTTGATTGTTACATATAATTGTGGGTGAATAGATTTTAGCTTGCTTCAGTTATTCTTGTTACATATATTACTTGATTAATTGTTACAAGCTTTATATAGCTCTCTGCTTCTAAACTGTTGATCTTACAGTAAATATTATGTATTTCATCAATAGTTTGTTCTCTCTCAGTCCCTTATTAAGGCACTAACTAGAATTCTTGGTCCAAGATTCAAATCTGCAAGGTGAGTGATACTATGAATTTGATACTGAAAATATTCAAAACCTATAAACAAAAGCTACGCTATAGAAAGATGTGGCCTTTATTAATAAATGGCCTTTATTCACAGGTCAGTTTGTTGTAAATGATCAAAGACTTACTGCATGTCATCAGGCAGTTGATTTATGGCAAGTCTTTGTTGCAATGGACCAATCTAAATATTCAGCAAAGTAATCCACTACATAAATGATTTTTACCTGGCCTGATGATAGTGTTCACGCTGTTTTCTTGAATGCTTGCTGTATATAATCTATTATAATGTAGTAACCATGGATTTTCACTTGTTAATTCATTGTTGTTCAGAAGTGACGTACATAATAATTAAACTACTCTAAACACAAATAAATGCCTAAAATAATCCTTTATTGCAAAAATAATGGAATAGACTAAAGAGAATTGATAGAGAGATCATAGAAAATGTACTGATCTACAATAGTACTGGTCTTGTGTACATAAAACAATCAAACAAAAAAATCTATAACATTTTGAAGTCATTTCCACCTGACAATATATGTCCACATGTTTACTTCTCTAATGTGTATTATGGTTAAGTTTATCAACAATTTAAGTCACAATTAAGTCCAGTCATGAGAAATTATATACATATGCAGTATATAACAAATATTTTTGAGATACGGCATTTAACCAAACAAACACTGCATGCACATGTATATTTCTTATTGACATACTAAGCATTGTATACTAAAATGTATACAATACCTCATACATTTGAACATGAACTTGACATTTCAAACCCTATGAAAATTGAATTGTTCAAAACTGAATAAAAATGTTGAGTTCCAATTGAAAACACCTACACATCCATTAATTTATTGATTTTTCAATATGACATAAAAAATTATGGTCGAAGAAATTCCTAAAAAATTCAAACAATTTACTCAGTCTGCTCTGTGCAAGTTAAATTTCTATGGATGATAGATCCTCGGACCCTATGAATGGTGAGGTCAAAGTTCAAATTCAACCAAACTGAATAGTGGTGTACCAAAAGCGTAACAAAAAAGTAAACATAAAAAGTATTGCAATATTGTAAAAATATCGAGTCACAAATAAAATGACAGTTAATTATAATTAAGTACATTGTATTTAAAAGTCAAAATATTTTGTTTTCAACAAATCACACATTGAGGCCCTTACATCCTCAGTCTTTAGAAAAAAACATTTGGTCCTTTCATTTGTTTGTTTATAACGAGTTTTACGCCCCTTTTCAACAGTCAGTCATATGAGGCAGACAATTCACCTAAAAATTGTTCCTGGGAAGAACCAGTACTAGACTTCCACCAACCGTAAGCAACTGCCTACTTTCTCCCATAAAAAGCATGGTTGGTAGCGGACTCAAATCTGCAACCCTCTATCAGTGAAAAGTTACAGCAATTTGAAGTCATCGACTTTAACCACTCAACCACAGAGGCAGGTTCCATTTGGTCCTATAAATACAGGGTCATAAGTAATACTTGTCCAAGATCATCTTCAACTTAAAAAATCATGTTATACAATTATCCTTTAAAACATATCAAAAACATAACATACAATGTCTATTATAAACCAGTATACCGGTATACTGAAATCTATAATTATCTCAAATTATGATAAATGCATGTACCGCTAAATTTTATTATTTTCAAATATGGTTAGATTGGACCCAATTATTGGTATATGGATATTGCTGTGGATCTAAACCTTGAGATTGATGCTGTTGATACACTAGTTGAGGCATTTGGTATTTAATATCAATTCCAGAGTAATCTATTGGTTGAGTATCTGTTTTAGTTACCATGACAACAGAACCATTTTCTGCAATATGTGTTTGGTACTGTCCTCTACTATTGACATCGTTTGGTAAATATGTATGCTGAGGTTCTACATCCAGTCTATTGATTACAGGAGAGAAACTGTCTGGTTCATGACTACTAGTGTTTGTGATTGTTACAGGACTATTTACAGGTACTTCCTGTCCTTCTCTGCCTCTCAGATCATGAGTGTAAGTGACAGAGTTTGAAACGGAAATGTTTGAATCCAAGTTGTAATAGGTCGGATTGTTTGATACTTTTGTTACAAGTTTACCATGATCAGGATCTTGAATGATATTATAATTGTTAACATCTGTACCTTGTGAGGTTTCAGTAGATGACATTTTCAATGTTGCATCAGGGACAGATGGTTCAACGAGAACTTGTGTGGAAGTTTGTAAATCTGTGTGTAAGACAGAAGTATCTGGATACTGCTCCATTCTCTGATCTGAACAACTTGTGTTTGTAGCAGGTACTTCTGGTATGTCAATAGATGCATGTTCAGTATCTCTATTTAGATCTATGGGAACAACAAGAGTTTTATGTACTGTTGCGGAATGTTTGATTACGTTCTGTTTTATAGCACACCTATGATTACACAAGGGACATTTGTAAGGTTTCTCTTTCGTATGAACACGAATATGTTGCTTAAGCAATGTCTTACTAAAAAACGCTTTCCCACATTCATCACACACAAATTTACGGTTACTTGCATCATGACGTTTTTGATGTATTGTCAAGCCTCGTTTATTCTTACATAATGTACCACAGATATGGCACACTTCCGGAGTTTCCACATGTACCTGGCGTTTGTGAGCTTTCACTCTGTGCTCAGACTTAAACTCAGCTCCGCAGATATCACATTTCACACTCGGCAATTCCTAAAAAACGCATAAAAACATGATTTAAATCAAATGCAGACATCATAACTACACAAAAACAATCTTTTTAGAATTATCATACTTCTGCAAATATGAACCCCTGTTGTTACTAGAAATCACTAACCACTGTAATTTCTGCCAATATTAATCAATATCTACAGGTTTAAGACTGCGATTATTTTGATAAAGAGTACACAGTTCTATCTAATAAGATAACTGACTAGTGATAGAATTAATGCTTTTATCAGGTATATTCCATGAAGAATCAAACTCAATTACCTCAATCTCTTCTTCTCTCAGTCCGCAGAATGTATTTTTATGCGCCTTCAATCCATCATACCTGCTGAATATTTTACCACATGTATCACACATATAGTTCTCTAATGTCCATAGACTAGTATTATGTTGTGTCTCGCGTTTATGTTTCCATAGTTCTTCACCTGAATAATAAAGCTGAAATTATTTTGAAGCTTAAGCTAAATTAATGTGAAATCTTCATGAAAGATTATGTTAGGTGTAGTGTAAAAAATTCAATTAGTACACTTAGCACATTTAGGTGTACAAAATATACATCAAACTGTCAGTTTATACAATGGTTCTTGAAAAATCTATTGTATCAAACTTCTTACACATTCACAACATAGTCACATACATTTAGGATACACAATATCAAAACATTTTTGTTCTATACATGTTAATTAGCTGAGGAATTCCATAGTATTCTGATACATATTAGTATAATTTTGACTCAGAAAATACAAATTCATGAAATATTAAAAAACATACATTCTACAATTATCATATACTTACGTGTCTTAAATTCTTTATCACATATAGGACAGTTCCATTTAGGCATCAAATCTTTGTGACATGTATACATATGGCATCTTAACATGCGTTTGTTCGGATAAAACTTATCACATGCTTGGCATTTTAGAAGTCCCATAGCTTTCAATTCTTCTGGTGTATGGTTTGCTTTGTCATATTTTCTTGGTATTTGATCAGGACGTTCATGCTTTACCTCACGTCTGTGATGCCACAACTCTTCCTCTGAAAGAGTCACAAACAAATTGATGAATGATCTGCATAAACTCATGACGTGATCAAACAACATAAATGGATGAAGATACATGTATATATAAAGCACTGAAATAATAGATACCACTTATCTCAGTACCTGTACACAACCTGTAAAATAACTTAAAATTGCTTACTTAAGAGTCCAAGGCCTCACTACTTAAATACTGGTTTGACAATACTTACTATAATATATTTTAAACATTCGTAAAACTTACTTGTTTTAAACTTCTCAGGACAATCTTTACACTCAAATTCCAACCATACATCTTTGTGTCTTCTCAAACAATGTCTTTTTAAAATAGTACTATTAGCACAATACATATCACATAATGAACATTTCACTTTAGGTTTCTTTTTACTTTTTTTAACATTAGTTTGATCTTCCTTTTTATCAGATATACGAGTCTTTTTTCTCTCTGATTTTCTCTGTTTGTTAACACCTTTTTCTTCGTGTTTCACATGATCAATATTCTCATCAACTGGTTCAGCTATATCAGTGTCAGTATCTTCATTGTAATCTGTTAGAGAATCATGAGTGTCTGTCCTTGTGGTTTCAATACAGTTTTCTTCATATTTTTCACTATCAATTGCATCATCGTCATGATCATCAGATATTGGTGATGTTTCTTCTTCATTACGTCTATCAGGACCAGATACATCAGGAAATAAATCACTGTTTCTTGTAAATGAAATTTGCTCATCAGATAAAACTAAAATGTAAAGCATTTAAAGCAATAAAACATGTTTTAAAATTGAGCCAGCCAAATTATGAAAAGTCATTTGGTGCAAAAATATTTGGAAAAGCCACAGAATATTCCATTGAATTATATTTTAAGGAAATGTGTAAGTAAGAGTAATGAATACAGTATTTATATAAGCATATTAAACACAGGGTTCTCAATATGTTTGTGGCCAACAGGCCCAAAAGCTACACTAACACGCCTGCCAAAGAGGTGGGGGGGGGGGGGGGGTCAAGGCATTTTTCCAGCAATATCTTTAAGCTGAGATTTCTAACTGGCCAAAAGTTGTTTCTAAGTGGCTAAATCAGCCGGCTGCCTGTTATTGCGAACCCTGTAATTAGTGTAAACATATACATATCAGGACTTAAATAGGTTTAGTAAATGACTAAAACACTATTACCTTTCATCCAACATTTCCACTCATTTCCTTCGAACAAGTTTCTGATGGCATCTTCCTGTTGGTCAGTCACCAGCATAGTGATGGGATGTAGGAGTACTTCATCATTCTCCATCCTTGCTGAATGAAAGTCTGAATAACATAAATAAAATGTCTTTATGTATCAATGAGTGAAATGTCTTATGATTATCATGTAATCAGGGCTTGACAAATCTACTTGTGCCCTCAATATTATGAGTAGAAATCAATGCTTAAAAAGTTTCTGGTTACTGACATTCCTTAATTTTTTGCCAGCCCACGTCACTGTAATTTTTATTAGGCACAAGGAACATAATGTATTACATCCCAATTTCTCATTGACCATGTCTTATAAAATTTTGTTCTACATGCTTTCATAGTCAAGAAAAAAGAAAAAGCCCAACTTAATACCTACATTAATTTTGTACCCTATATATGTCTATTGTGCGAGCAACCAGAAAGTAAAACAAGCAATTTTCTTTTTAGGCCTAATTCAAATACATGTAGTATGCTATAATACACGAACATGAGTATGACATTTGATGCACAGCAAGCGTCAAGTCTTTCATGAAAAATGTCTATTTTGTGAAAGTGCTGCCTACTGGATGTCAACTAGCAGTAGCATTTCTAACAAATATCACGGCCCTCATTTGACCTTTTTTGGGGGCCGAAATTTGTCCCCATTCCCCTCCTTAAATAATATACAGTACTTTTCTTTTATTTATAAAAATTCCCCTCCAAAAAAAAATAATAATAAAAGTTTCTTTTCCTTTAAATGGTTGATAAAAAGTTATCAACTTTTGATTAATTGTATATTGATGTAACTGTATATAATATATTTAAGTACAGCTATTTTAAGCTTTAACTGTTTATTGCAGGGTTAAAAGGCAATTTTAAAAAATCCCCCGTGAGGTCCCTGTGCTCCTTCCCCTAAAGTGCAGTTAGGGCCCTGCCTTTGTTCTCAGGTTTGTAATTAGATTGTTCAAATACAGTTTATGGCAGCAAAGCAATTTTTAATTTGCGTGTCTTTCACTGAGCATGGCCTATTCAAATTCATAAATGAAATCGGCAAACCAGAAGGTTGAATTAGTAAGTCCGGACAGGGATGCTATATTACACATGTCTGGACAGGGACTTACAGAGTGAGTCAGTGACAGAAATAAATTATAACTACATGTAGCATGCACCAAATGAAGACCCTAACGAAGGATTGCACCAATATCTATCACAACAGGCGGACACAAAACAAGTTGTTAAAGAGTTAATCAAATATCGACGACTGTCCTTAGTTATCACAAAACGTTGAAAAATGACCAACACGGCTGCTGCTGCAGTCGGAACCGGGCCGGGACCGTTAATACGCAAAATATATTTCATGTCGTTTTAAACGGGGACGCTTAGTTCCGATTTGAAATATTAATACACATAATTAATAACCCACCTATCTAGTATTAATCCATGAAATTCACAAACGAACAACGTGCCTTAGTGATATATTTAGCAACAATTTGAGTGTGTACAATTTGATTGATATTTACTGAACTAAACTTTAAACAAACCATGGTTGTTTTGATTAATACAAGGAACACAAAGGAATAACATATTCTCCTTACTTTTATTCTTTATTACGGAGCTTCTGAGCTCAAGCCTGACAATTCTTATTTTTATAGGGGTGAAAATTTACAAGTTTACAAGTTTCACGCAGATTTCAAATGATTTTTCAGTTACATCGATTAATCAGAAACAATATTCCGGACTATCAAATACCGTAACATCAACTTTAACACATCCAAGGGCAGGTAATCAAAACAATATTGACATAAAGGTGAAAAAGAAAATCTGTATTTTATATTAATCTCAGGTAAAATGTTGTTTAATGCTCTCGAATCTGTTTGTATAGTTTAATATGTCATCTTGCTGGGTATTTGTTCATTGGTAATAGAATTTGTGAACACATGTGTTCTCTTCTGTGTTTATTTTTAATGAATTTATTTAGTGAAAGAACATAAAATTTGTTTTATAAACAAGTGTTGTTCTAACTTCTAAATCTAAACTAAAGCATACAACTACAAGTTTACGAGTTACACTTAATGTCAGATCGGCCTAAAACTTCAATCTTATTGATTTTTTTCAGGCTGATATGTGCATTGTTTTTGCAGACATGAAATGTACCTGGGACTGGGTTCAGCCCAACTTGCCCAAGTGTGCACCACACTGTTTGAAATAGCCGCCTGTCAGTCTGCCCTGGCAAGTAAAAAGTCATATGGGGCAACCTGACATGTCAATGAAGTTGTCGGATGTGAAGACCTTGAAAAATTATGGTTCTTCACCCTGATTTCATATCCATTTCGGTCTTCGCGCTTTCCACTTACCATTTAGTGAAAATATTAAACAGTCTTTTTAATGTCATTGGTCAGGTTTATCGAGTGATCCAATCAGATTTCATTCAAGTTATTGCCTTGGATAATGTAGTGAGATGGCGATGTTTCTAATCTTTCTGATTTAGTAAGTTTTTCCATGTACATAAACCATAAAGTAGGGAAAATTAAAATATTAAAGTGGGTGGGAGTTGACATCAACTTTACCTTTTATGATTGCCATTTCGGCAAGTTGGATTTCAGATTTATTTCAAACACTGTGACCATGGGTTTTCCTCACTCCCAGTTTACTTTGATATTGTGGAATCACTTTTTTTGTTCAAAGGAAGTCTTAGAACACACTGACTTTCTATAAGTAGTGATCCAATGGACCCGTTTATCAAATGCCACATACAGTCGAGTACAATGTAGTTGATACTTCTCTGAATTTGATACTTGTTGCTTTTGGACATTGATATTATTTACTTGTTTACAAGCAAGCCATTGAGTTCGTTTTCAGGTAATTATTGTTATCTTGCCTTAAGAATTTAGGAGTCAGTCCGAGTTTTTAAATCCTTCCAAAGTTTAGTTAATCAGGATATTTTCAGTGTTTACAGAATTCTGGTAAGCCCTGAACTCTGTCAGGTTTTTTTTTAATAAGAAAGTGATGCCGATATTGGGCGTCTTCCCCTTGGAAAATAAGCTGTATTTTTCCCCTCAAAAAAAATTCCCTCAGAGCCATGAAAAAAAGTCCATTATTTTTATGGTAAAGTGCACATTATCATGTCTGTTCCTTTTAAATTTCGTTGCACATTGAATAATGCTTCAACATACGGCATCTATGTAGTCTTTTATGTTGAATTACCATGTTTTGTGGATTTTCGTCTTAGTAATAAAAAGTTGTGAGTCTGTTAAATGAGCAAGACTACGATATATATTTATAAGTGTTAATATCTTTGAAGTTTAAATACAAAAAGACAGCGAAATACCCCTGTATAGAGGCTGTTAATTGGACTAGGAGATTTAAAACTTTATATAAAATCAGTATTACAAATACAGGGATTTTTCCCTGCATCTTTCGTGTGTTTTTCCCCTACTCACCAGCGTCCAGGGTCTTCCCCCATTCCTAAAAAAAACCTATCTGTCTACAACAAAGAAGATACTGTACAATTTCTGAAGTTTCCTGTTAAAATATTGAAATTAGTTGGTCAATAGCTATACATAGCTAATGTTCTGTTGTAGTTGTAGCTAGGTATACTGACTTGAATGTAACTTAAACACATGGGTATATATAGCTGCTTGGTTAGCAAAAAATTTTTGTGGGTGCAAGTAGAAATTGCTTCATTTCATCCATATGTTTGTTATAAATTTCGTATTTGGATTATATTTGTATAATTCTTAAACTAAACCTTGCATTTTATGATTGTTAAAAAAAGTAGAATCTCTGTAAGTACTGCTTTGTTCATTTTTGTTGTCAAAGTGATGCTTCAAAAAGTTTACATAAATTGAGGTAAAGATGATTTTTAATGTATTTATGATACTTATTTCAACATTCTGAATTTTTGTAGCAACATAATGAACTAGTAATTGATTTCTGTGGATTGAATTTGCTACATCAGTATCTCATTACTTTGAACATTTTATTTACAGTAACCACACCATCTGTTTATGGTGTCTCTGTCTAGCTAACACAGTGACACATATTATTAGAAATGGGTGAAATATATCTGCATCATATCACAATGCTAGTGTCTGATGAACAAGAAGATGCCATCAGATTCTTGTTTAAAGAAAATAAATGGAAGTGTTGGATGAAAGGTACTTTTTACTATTTATCTATAACTTGTCTTTTTTCGAGCGATTGTGATCACTGTTTTGTCTGTGTCTCAGCATCTGTATCCATTCAAAAACTTTAATGTAGCTCATAACACAGAAACTATAAGAGGTAGCAGCATGAAACTTCATACTCGGGGGTGGATAGATCTTACTGAGGCAGTGAACAGAAGAGCATCAGCACTGCTTGCAGCACTCTTGTTTTTTTTGTCAATTTCTTTGTAACATATTTAATTTGTCAATTCTTTTGTTCACCTTACCGGACTGTGACTGCAGAATGGTGGTGTCTATGTACATTTGTGAAATGGTTTTAGGATGTAAACATTGAGATAATGTATGTACCTTATTTTAGCTTTGACAGATAAAATTGTTGCTGATGTGATGGATAATGGTTTTGCTGATATATTTTCTGATTCTGGTGATGATCTGGAAGAGAATAGATGCAGTGACTTAACAGATGTTGTAAATACAAGTATTGATGAACATGGAGTAGAGAGTGATGATAATGTAGCTGAAACTGATGATGAGTTAAATGAGAAGACTAGTGTAGATTCTGAAAGTATTGATAAAAATGATCTGACAGATTCTGAGCCTGAGCTAGAATCAAGAAAACAAACTAAAAAAACTAAACACTCTGACAGTGTTGATAAAAATGATCTGACTGATTCTGAGCCTGAGCTTGAATTAAGAAAACAAACTAAAAAAACAAAACACAAGAAGAAATTAGATCAAAAGAAAAGTAAAACTGTAAATAATAAAGAAAAGGGTAAAGTAAAATGTTCTTTCTGTGATATGTATGTAGTCAATCAATACATACTGAAGCGACATTGTCAACGAAGGCATAAAGATGTTTGGTTTGAGTTTGAATGTAAAGATTGTCCAAGCAGATTCAAAACAAGTAAGTTCCGCAATTAACAATATGAATTGAATACATTTTGTATTGACTGGTTATAACATATATATGTGAAATATTGCACATCAGTCTAGGTTTATGACAAACTAATACAACCCATTGTGTGTACTCCATCTCTGAATCATAGAATATTATAAATATTTAAAAAATAGAAACATACTGTAGGAATTATCATGTAGAGTTTTTATACATGTGTAAACATGTTCCCTCAGTTTACACAATTTCTTATCTTAACTTAGTTGTTTTTAGATTCATTTAAATATCTTGATAATATGTTTATCTTAATCAAAATTGAAATATGAAAAAATAGATTTTTATTCAAATGAACTCCGCTTTTTCATACATGTATGTCAAAGTATATGTAATGTATAATCAAGTTATCATCTTCATATACGATGCAATGATCTTGTTTGATAATTGTAGAAGAGGAATTATGGCAGCACAGGAATGAAGTGAATCATAAGCCACCAGAATTAAACCCAAAACGCGAGCAGAAGAAACACCATACACCAGAGGAACTAGCGGGAATGGGTCATGTGAAATGTAATGCTTGTGATAGATATTATCCTAATAATAGACTCCTCCGACGTCATCTATACTCTGTGCATAGAGACTTACTTCCTAAATGGAACTGTCCAATTTGTGATGTGGAATTTGAAACACGTATGTATGAATGGACTGTTCTGTCTAGTGCTTATATTATTTGTGTGATGGGTAATGTGCATATCCAATGCTGAACATTGGGTTTTTTGTCTGTTGCAGACTCGGAGTCAATTACTTTGAAGTGTAATTAATTCAATTACAATTACATGGTGGATTCTTCAATTACAATTATACCATTTTCCCAAATGTAATTAATTAAAGGGGCATGCCCAGCAACTGAAGCGTCTTGGGTTTTATACACCAAAAATGCGTTTATCACTTGTAAAAACAATTATTACCGAAAAGTCAAAGCAGAATGTGCCTTCAAAAATGGCCCTATAACGCACGCGTGGGTATTTATATGCCGGTTTAAATAAAAGGCTTACAAGCCTTTTATTGACGACAACGATATTTCCGATTCGTCTGAGAATTTAACTTAGCGTGCGCGCTGCCTTTCAAGCAGCAAAACAATGATATTTACCTATAATTGATCGTTAGATAAGCTTTATGTCGCAAACAATGAACATGACATGAGCATTGAGCAATACTTACCATTTCACAGTTTGTTGACATTTTTTCCGCTTTTGACAGATCCCGAAAGGGTCGAGTTATGAAAATGACGAATATTTTCTAAGGCGTAATCGGCAGGTTTGGTAAATCTTGAAATGTGTATTTTGAGTCAAATAGCGGGACATTTCGTAAATATTTTACAGGACTTTCATTAATTGATTTTGGCATTCAAATGATACCAATTTGATTTATATTTGAGACGCTTCAGTTGCTGGGCATGCCCCTTTAAATTACAATTACTTGAGAAAAGTAATTAATTACATTACAATTACATTCTAGTACATTTAACTCAAGAACTAAAGATACTGAACAATTTATAAAGCCCCATTAGCTTTTTGGATGTTAAAATTAAAGTAGGTCTTATTCTACCTAGAAAGATGTCTTATCAGTGAAACTGACTTTTATTTGCAATTACAACATTCCAAAGTTCTTTTTTTAATCACAGAGTACATATAGAAATATAGCACAGTATTATTTTCTATGATATTGCAAAAATAAGAAAAAGCATTTGACAACATTTTAAAAAGATGTGGCTAAAGAAAAGCATTTTGTAAATATTGTTTTAGAGCAAATAATATACATTTCTTATATTTTACTATCATTTTACCTATTGTTCAGTATTACTAAATTCGAAAAGCTAATGGGCCTTTAATGATGTATCAAAATACAAACATCAAAAGGTTGTCAGATGTATAAACCTAAACTAGTTGTGTGAGCAAGGTATTTTATAATATTTGTTTTCCTTGATGTTACTAATTGAATTAGTTTTATTTGCACTTTGTTCAAAATTAATTAATGATTTTATCGAGTTTGTTATTTGAAAACTTTTCATGTAAATTCAGGTGAAGAACTCTGGACACATAAACGTGAAACCAAGCATAACACAAGTATTTGGACTTTAGGTCACTACCAGTGTGATTCTTGTGGTAAAATATATAATCGTTACGATTCATTTCGTCTTCATAAGAAAGTAGCGTGTGGTAAGGAAGAGAAAGAACTTGAGGAGCTTCGTGTACATCCCTGTGATATCTGTGGAATGTCTTTCAAGTCTGTACACCATGTGAAGTCACATAAACGTGGCGTACATCTCAATGCTCCGGAAGTCTGTCACATATGTGGTGCTCTATGTAAGAACAAACGTGCCTTGGCTAGTCATCAGAAACGACACGACTTCACTAACAAGAAGTATTCGTGTAGCGAATGTGGGAAATCTTTCTTCAACAGTGCCATCTTGAAACAACATATACGTACGCACACCAAAGAGAAACCATACAAGTGTCCAATGTGTTCCTACACATGTGCTGTGAAACAAAATGTTCATAAACATTCCTTAAAAATACACAAAGTACAAGTACAAGCTATTGATCTCAGGCTAAGTAAAGAAAAGAATCAAGATGACAATTCTTCTCACAATCAAGTAATCACTGAGCTACAACCTAATACAAACATTGAAAACAATTTTCTTAAAGAAGAGCTGAATCATCATTATCAGGACCCAACTATGTCTCTACATGAAGATCCTAAACTGATGATGAAACTGCCACCAGCAGCAATTAATAACATGGTTTTACCACCCAGTAGTACAAGTTATCTAGAGATGATGAATTATAACATGCATCCTACAGATTATACACAGAACAATGTACACATAGATCCCAGTCAGTATCAGTATTAACTCTCACATGTTTAGAATTTTTTAAAGGGATTTCATTCCAGAATTTTTTTGTGTAAAATTCTAAAAATATTATTTTGTTTGAAAGTAAATATGATAACTAGTAAAATCAAACTGTATCAGGGACTTAAACTCTGTGTTTATCTTTAAATTTGAGTTCTGTGCAATTTCTGTTGGAGAAAACTTCTGTTAATGTTTAAATCCATTATTTTTCACCTCAACTATTGACTAAGGCTTGATAATATTTCATTTCTTGTATGGAGTGGCACTACATTCAATATAACTTTCTTGCAACGAAGAAGTCCTGCCATTAATGACAATATCAGAATGTTTTGAATCTCATTTATTTACCAACTCTTTATTGAGCAATGCAATCATCTAGTTCAAGATTGATTGCACAGGTTCAAATTAATTGTCTACCATATCTAATAGAGTGCTTTGCATTGTTTATGATTAGCTGCACTGAGACATTAATATTGATTTTTTTGGGTTTTCTTAAGAAGTGTGAACAAAGAACTATTTGCAATCTAATAATTTAATGATTTTTTGTTAGCGTTAAATCTTTGCAAATCATTTAATTATCATGATTATATGATCCAATTCATTGCCATGCATTGACAACAATTCTTTACACTTTTTTATGGATTGAATTTTTTTTTTTATTTACACTAGCATAATGGTAAAATCAAGGACAGTAATCTTTGTTAGATAATGACCTCTTATACTGTTTGTATGATAGCCAATATGTGTGCCTTTATTAACAATTTTATCTACTAAATATCAAATTACGATGTGTTATAATAAATCTAGATATTATGTTAATGCATGTTATTGTATGCAATGAATTATTTAACTTATTATTTGCAGTTACGTATAGATGTACTTATATACTAGTACATAACATATACATGTATAATTATGTTGCATGCTTGGTGTTTTGTTTTTTGCTGTTGGCAAATAAGTATGTCCAGAGACATAGATAACAGAGATTGGCCACTTAAAATATCGCACATGACATCATTTCATAGATTCTGTAGCAGACTAAATAATAATAGATATTTTTTAGAAAGATTGCATAAGTAGGTAGTATAAACATGAGCGTAATAAAACTATCAATCTAAATTGATATTTGAAAAACTTGGCAGCTATAGTTTAAATAATAAACTTTCAGAAAATGTAAAATTTATGCATGTATTATTAGTAGGTAAGAAGTTTTACTTGCTACAAAATCAGCAGTTTTTGGGAAAGTAACAGTCATGCGTGATATTACATAGGTAATAACTGAAGTTGCTTATCTCTGTTATCTATGTCTCTGGTATGTCTAACAATGTAAATCAAGTACTTGAGATAATAATAATTAAGACACCTTTCGAAAAAAGGGGTTATATTGCTTTGCACGTGTTGGTCGGTCTGTCTGTAACCGACCCTTGACCTACTTAGAGGATGTTTCGTTATGGTATGCTGTTTTTGTATTGATGGTATTATTGTTGTATCACACGGTTTAATTGATATCCAATGATGATGAAGGTCTTATATAATTTATGTGGGTGGGGTACGCAGTCAGGTTATTCTTGAATCTTCATATACGGTTCTATATATTTGTTATCTACTACTATTATCTACTTATTTAATAATTTATCAAATACTTGTTAGTGTATGCAATTATTCCACTGTTTACCTTGTTTTTTTTTAGACTTCTTTTTATTGTAATTATATACAACACAATTTATTAATATACATGTATTATGTCTAGTATCTCTTCATATTAAAAGCTGAAATTGTTCATTTTATACATTTATTTTATAATGTTTAAGTCAACTTGATACATCATGTGTGGCTTCTTTAGTATATTATATACATGCATGTAGTTTTGATTACACTGTCTGTGTATAATTTCACCATAGGTGCTGGACACATGTCATATTTTATGGTGTGGCAGGTACCTTTGGATTTCACAGATTAAAGATGATTTGTTATGATTGAGTTATGCCTCTTTTCTTGCGATTTAAATTCCTAAAGCTTGTGAAAAAAGTTCAACTAACTTTTAAAATGTTTGCTCTGTATATTTTTGTCCTTTTAAAAATGGACATTTATGAAAATGCATATGAATGGTGTTTTAATTGTCACCATTCTGTTGTAATCATCTAATTTTTATGTTTTCATAATACATGCACTGTAATGATAGACACACAAAAAATAGTGCAAATTTTCCTTTTTTCATAGTTTTTTGCCAAATTCTTAGCCATAGAAAATATTTGTATATGACACATGAATGCATTTTTCA
Organism: Lutraria lutraria; assembly: GCA_964023205.1. Classification (NCBI taxonomy): domain Eukaryota; kingdom Metazoa; phylum Mollusca; class Bivalvia; order Venerida; family Mactridae; genus Lutraria; species Lutraria lutraria. The sequence continues at coordinate 10,360,818 of OZ026842.1, forward strand.
CAGGATGTCCACTGGTTTTATGCAGCTTAAATACACAGGTGTGACCTACACACTTCTGTATACAATATTATGATTATTGTTCAGTGTTCACTGGCTTGATCACACTGCTGAATTAGAGACTTTGTCAAGTCATCAGGTTTTTAATTATTATTTTTAGCTGAGATAGACAACGGACAGACAAACTACTGGAGTTACTGCCCTTGAAGCGATTATTTTGACTAAATCAAAACCTCAAGGACTATTAGCTTATTAAATGCATTTCCAATGTTTACCATTTACCACATGTTTTGTCCAAATTTGAGTTGTTTTGACTTAAGTTCTGCAGTCTTGGTTGTCACATTAAATAAAAGAGTTATCAACATTTCTAAACATTTCAAATTCTCCATTTACAAATTAAGATGTCTTTGATTTATGCAATTACAAGGAAGTACATTCTCAGCTGATAGTCTTGTTGTCAGGTGAAATCAAGTAATTGGTCATAACAAAATAGGAGAGTTTTAACATACTATGTATAATCAAAACTGCCAAGTCTTCAATGTATATATGTATACAAGTGGTACTATTTTCTGTGCTGTTATTAGGTCGATGGACACTTTTTCAATAAGATGACATAGGAAAAAAATGTCTGAGGACATCACGTTCTAAAAAATACAACAATAATTACAATATGCAATGAAATTTCTGAGTTCCTTTCAATATTCTAAATAAAGACTACATAAATAGCACTTAGGTTTATTTTTGGACCAATCTACTTCCTGCTTTCTTTCTATATTTCAACATGGCAATGAGATCCACTGAATATATAGACCCCTTAACTGAACTTTTCCCTCAAAAGCTTTTATCAGGTTTTAAACAAACAAACAAACCTGTATTTTTCCTGATACGATCAGAGACAGGAGAGACCCCCACTTGTGTTCTAGTGAAGTTTTAAACTGAGATAAATCACTGATTGAGGATTAGATATAAATCTTGTCATTATATCCTTATCAATATTTACCAGGATAAGTATAAATTTGATATAAACAGCTGATACAAATATTGTGCTAAATCACTTATGTTTAATCGTACATACGTAATTATTCAGAAATGAGTGTCTAGTGTAGCACGGCTCTGTGAAAGTATACAGTGTAAAAAGATAAAAACATATCAAAAATAAATAAATGATAATGTAATAAAAATAATCATGATGTTAAAACATAATACAGGCCATGACAATCACATTCACTCCTGGGATAGAACAAAAAAGATAGAGAATTATCTTGTTTCCATTGTGGCCCTAAACGGGTGATGAGGGTGACATAGGGAGGTATTTAAATATTGAAAGTCTATCTGTAGTAGTACTGTGTAAAATTGATATCACATACATACGAAAAACTGCTTGTTGATCTACTAGCGTCACTAAAATAAAATGTGTGGCGACATTAAAAATTTTGCTTTTGAGAAAAGATCTTGGGTTGAAGACTAGTCGTATGTTATAAATCTTGTATCTTTGACCAGAAATTGTACCATTTGCTTCTTTGTAAACTTTTACTGACATGATAAACATGCCAAAATAAAATATTGTGAGTCTAACGTACGTATTAAGTATCAAAACGCCCTTTTCATTTTAGTTAAAAATCAAAATCCCAATAACAAAATTAAATCAGTTTTAATGAATTATACTTCATCTGGAGATGCTAGCTTGGTTAAAATTGTTGGAAACTGTTATTAGACCATAGTACGTTGCACTTTTTCTAATACCACATTCTGAATTGCATACAATAGAACCGTTCGGATAGAAATTTATGATTTAACAAATAAGTTGAGTTTGAGTAAAAACTTTTTTGTGAAACTGGGGCCACGTTTTAAAAAAAATCCTAAGTATATTAATTCATGTAGTCGTATTGATGTATATATTCGAATAGAATATTGGATAATCGAGGTTATATTCGAACCGAACCGTAGGGTACCTGAATCGTTCCAGCCCTAGTTTGTACCATATATTGCACAAAAAAGGAAGAAGAAAACGCAGCTGTAATTTGAGTTGTTCAGTCATATTTCATTATCCAAAAGCATTTCCTAGCAATAATTTTTTTTTTTTTGGCATCCTTTATCATCTGAATTCACTGTTTACTTGATATTTACAATATCATAACACAGTCACAGCCATCTTGATATTTTCTTGATAAATGATTTATTTACATCTTATTAGAGGACTATTCAAACGTTGAGTTAATGATCATTATTAAATTTTGAGTAGTACATAAATATACGGTACCATCGGCTCGGATATTTTGCCCGCGCGACCACTTAAGTAGGCCTTTGTTTAGACTGATGATGATATATATTCGACACTTGTATCTTTAAAGAGCGGATATTGATTAGACACTTAATTGAAACGATACATTGAATGCGAGTACAGTTTCGCTTCCAGCAAATAGAGGAAGTATAACTGAATTGGATTTTCTTACGGCGAATTAAAGGAATACTAGTAGTTCAGCGTTGAAAAAAACCCTCGTGATTTTGATAAGTTTTATTTAGTGTCAAGATCTTGTTTGGGCATACACGTAATAATTATATCTATGACCTTTCACTCGTCGATGTCAAGTTAAAACAGATAAACATTTGAAGGTTTTCCTAGAATTTACATTATTTATCGGATAACAAGTTCGCATGTCTCTGTTTCGGATAGTTTATAGAACTTGTAGTTTGTGCCTTGCATGCCAAGAGTTAGTTTTGAAAATGAAACGATTTCTATTCGTAAAAATTGAAGGCATACAGTACAACTTTTTGTAGAGTTTAATGAGAACAAAATATAATATACAGCTGAACATTGAGTCAGCGCCTCCAGTAGAGTTGTACACCCCCACGTCTATAACCTTGAATATCAACTCTGACATAGATATATTCACTAAGTAAAGGTTGTTTTTTGTTATGCTTATATAATCCTAATAAGTAATGAACCACTTTACGAAGTGGGGGTAGTATCTATGCATGCAATTATCAATTTGATATGTCAACAATGAAATCAACCCAGTCGGCTTGTCAATGAAAAATCAATGTATACCAGGTATACTCTTATACCGCATTAGTAATTGATCTTCATTATTGTAATAGGAGAGTTTATAAACAAAATGATTAGTCATGATGCATGTTAAAAAAGTACACTTATTTAAGCTTGACAACATAAGTTTTTATATGCTTTGCAAATCTCAATAAATTTATTGTAAAGATTATATGTCAAATATATATCATTATCGATTCCAACCTCATAGAATGAACTCGAATAACATACGAGCATTACCTAAATATATCACTCTTAGTTAATGAAAGCAAGGACAGTCTCGTCTCAATAAATGAAGATTACAGAACGACAAGCTTCTAGACAAGCATGCGCATCAAGGTAAAATACGAGGGCTGTTTTATAATTAATGCAACTGATCCAAAATCTCGAAAAGCCCGAGCTACTTTGATAGAAAACCTACTCTACAAGTTTTAACAATCATTAAAATATATATGTGTTAAGTTTTGTACACGTATCTTGTTTTACTACTGAATGTGACCACCTCAAACTAGTCCCTTTCATACCAAATACATGCAAATATGGTTGAAAAACGTTCAGTGAATTGGCTTCAAATACGGGGCTACATTCATACTAGGCACAAACTTGGTATTAGTGCAGAAACATTTTCAATGAAATATATGATGTTTATGGTGAGAATGAAGCTTCTTACAGCACTGTTACTAGATGGATTGCTCGTTTAAAATGTGATACAGAGCAGACTGAAGACCTCCAACACAATGGACGTCCTCAGTAACAACCAAACAAAAGGTGCAACTTGTAAAATAGCTGATTAATAAAGATGCCCGATTAATTATTCGTCAAATTGTTCGTCGGTCAGGTATATGTTCGGCGAGAGTTCATTTCATTATTCGCAAGATATTACTTGTAAAGAAGAAAAGTGCACGGTACATACCCAATCTTTTGACAGGAGACCAAAAGAAGGAGCGTGTCAAAAGGGCTAAACAACTTCTTAAATTATATCCCAAATACGACAAAAGGCGTTTTTGTGACCTGATTACGAGCGATGAAACTTGGGTACACTTTTTTTTAACCCTCCAGAAAGTGTGGTAACAGAATATGGGCGACAAAACATGCAAAGAGACCAGTCATCGCCAAGCGAATAGCCACCGTGAAGAAGGTTTAATACTGTGTTTTCTATTCAAATAATAGGTATGCAATTCAAATACCGGTTCCAAAAGGTGGAAGTGTTACTGCAAAATTTTTATAAAAATGTAGTTCTGAAGAAATTGAAAAAATATTTTTAGACATGTCGGCCGAAACACGGTATGAAATATGTCTCACTCCTTCAGGACAATATGTACTCACATAAAGCACATATTGTAAATGACTTTCTGAAAAAAGAATAAGTTTGAGTTTTGCAGCATCCAGCCTATTCACCAGATCTAGCACCGTGTGACTATCTTTTTTTTATATTTTCTTGACCGAAATCATCACTGGTTGGAAGACGTTATGCTTCACGTCATGCCCTTGGCTCTGCTGTATGTCAGTACCTTCGGCATATACCTATCGCAGACTATGAAAAATGTTTTGAGAACTGGATTCAAAGGTTAAAATTGTGTTTTAAGTCAAAAAGAGAGTATTTCGAAGGAATGCATTAAACTTGAGTGTAAAACTATGATAAATAAAAGAATAAAATCACGAGTTACATTATTTATAAAACACCCCTCGTACAGATCCGAATGTTAGACGAGTTTTTCAATAAACCATACGGTTAAATAAATTTAAACGGTTGACAAATTTGAAAAATACTGCGATATATAAAAAATAAAAAATATAAATCCGAAGATTAAATTGATTTATCGCAGCGTAGGTTATCTAATAAGCACCAAATAACCAAGTTATTCATCATGTCTTGATATGAAGTACAAGTAAAAAATTAATTCCACGTATCATCACATGCTATCAGTTAAAGTGACAACACAATATATAATTTATTTATTGTCGGTATACATATAACAGTAAACATTATCTATGTATAGCTATTGACCGACTTACGGACAACTTAGTTACAATTGTAATAAAATACATGTAAAAGTACATGACTGGAATCTATATCATTAAACAGATAAATAATAGACACATGTAGTTCGTAGTTAACGCCTGTTCCTACAGTAATTATAAGGTGTTATATAGTACCACGTACACTACATATATTTACTTCAACGTATCTGTTAAAAGCTAGTCAAAATGATATTATTATAAAGTAGTACTGCCAAATTATCGTAATAAATTATTTCTTTGAAAGTTACCTCAGATACTTCATTTATACGACATATTTAAAAATGTAAAAATTATTGCCCCTGTTGGAAATAGAAAATATCAATTTCTAAAGGTGCTAAATGGTGTTCTACATTTTTCTTAATTGAACTAGACTGGTATTTTTGTAGTGAATTTTCATTGAAATGGATCTTCATCATTTTTCGATTGGCAACTCCAATGTTCAGTCTTCAATGCAAATTTATAAAGGGGCATTAACTCTAATAAGGAGTATCATCATTTTAAACAGATCTCGCGGTAAACCATTTTCTATCATGGAAATCTATATATCGGATAAATGTACCTAAGATATGTCCGCTCCCTTTTGATATACATGTATATCGTTCACATTTACTAACTAAAGCAGATATATATAAGTTGTCCAATGCTTATAATTATGTTATGAACAAGTACGGTTTGTGACGGGAAAAGTAAATGCTTCATTGCATCTGTGATTAATATGACCGTGTTTTACTGTAAAGCAAAGTGCAACCAGACCTGTGTTACCGACCAACTCCACATAAAGGCTTACCTGTGTGTAACCAGGTTGTTTTTATCTTATTTTTGGTGCTTTTTGTGACCATGTCTCTTTTCGGACTGTGTACTGTCATTGTTGTTATATGTTATTATTTGTACATGTATATATATTAATATTATATATATATGTATTCAGATTCTGTGAGTCATCAATACCTATTATTGTAAATGTAAGGAGTGTGTAGCTACAGAATATTGTTTCAGGACTTGATAAGTAATTATTCATGTAACTGACGTGTTTTTATTTATGGAATCTTGCAGGACATCACCATCCCAACACCATCCTGTGGAATTGTTGAATTTTGTGTATTATTTGATCTACTGCTATTTATGTCTGTTATTGCATTAAACATCAGAACTTTACATATTACAAAAAACAGACCACTGATAAATATAATGTCAAACCTGCGAACAAAGATAACCCTTTAGAAAGACATAATGTGACCTTTATAAACAGGTGGCCTTCAATCGGAGGTCAACATGACTGTTTTTTCACATGTTCCAGTGTAGTACCACTATGACTTGTATATCCACCACCAAGAATTACTACGAGGTAACCCGGGTACATGTGAAAAAACAGTCATGCTGACCTCCGATTGAAGGTCACCTGTTTATAAAGGTCACATTATGCCTTTCTAAAGGGCTATCTTTGTTCGCAGGTTTGACATTATATTTTTCAGTGGTCTGTTTTTTGTAATATGTACGATGTGAGAATAAAGATAATTTGAGTTATTTCATTACAAGGTTATGTTTGTTTCGATGTACCGAAGTTATCTAATACACGGATTACGCAGTCACGTGTCTTTTTATAGTCTTTGTTGTCGGACAGATGTTGTATTTATCACCTGCTCAGAACTACACAGTCACTATATTCCTATCGTCCGTGAATTTCTTAGTTTTATATCGACGTATTCGATAAACTTACGAATTTCATTTCAAGTTTCATCGTGAAAAAACATATGTATAAACGAAACTTTGAGGGTTTTTGTGATATTGTTCACTTTGCATAAATATTTAGTATGACAAAACGACACGTTGTGTTTTCACAATTTATTTATCATCAACCCAAGTTCGAAAATTGGTGTGATAGTCTCGTCTAAGTTAGTCTCGTTGGTACACTATATTGATCCATACATGAGTATATTAAGAGGCTGTTACCTACTTAAGTAATTAAGATAATTAATTACACATGTAAGCCGACTATGTTACATTAGATTTGTTTGTTATACGATAATATAATA